>SAUE01000788.1:2465-14321 GCA_009724625.1 Deladenus siricidicola
ACCAAAGGGGGGACCAAGGTAAAAAAAAATTTTTGACGGGTGAAAAAAGAAAGGAAAAATCAAGCAAATTAAAGGAAAAATGCGTGGCATTGCGCGATGGTTATTTTCTTATCAAAAAAAAACCATCGCGCATTTTGCGCGATGGTTTTCTTCATTGAATTTTTTGAGAGGCAAAAAAAAAGCAAAAAAAATTTCGCGCTTCGCGCGATTGTTTGTTCTGTACATAATTTTTAAAAAATGTGGCGCATAATTTTTATCTACTCGGAAATGCGTTAATTTTCTTTACTTTTTCCAAAAAAAATTTTTGCGATTTTGTATTGAAGTGATATACCCAAGAGAAAGAGCTCGTCGAGAGCGTTCCAAAAACATACTCAGTTATTTCCCCCGACGTCTGTGATGAGCGTTTGAAAATTTAGACCATCGCGCAAAAAAATTTTTGGACCCCCCCCCTTGCCGAAGTATGATCGCGTTGAATAATGTTTGTAAGTCGCTTTTTTGGGAATTTTTTTGTGGATAGCATGGCGGTTGATGGTAACCAGTGTTTTCATGACCGGTAATTTTGTATGAAAAACTGACCTTTGATCTGGTCAGATTTATTTTTGCCCGGTCATGAAAACTGGTGGTAAATTTCAATATTTCTAGACCGAAGGATCGAAATCGTTTTGCAAAATCATTGCCAGGTCTTAACACGTTAATTTTTCCGCCGATTTTTCAGCAACCAGCTAACTTTGGCGCTTCAAATCAGCGTTTCTCCCGGTAAAATTTTGTAATTCATGATTAATCTGCATCATTTTTTGGAATTTTTCAGCTATACAATCAGGGCTGTGACTTGAATCACGGATGAATAAAATGAGTCATCTTCGATGATTCAACTCATTTGAATCATGATTCAAGTGAATCATTTCTCAAAACGGCTAATTTCAACAACAATCAAAATTTTCAATTAAAACTTGATAATAATTCTTTGAAAACATATAATCTTGCAATATTTTTATATTCCGGTAGAAAATTTTTCACTAAGGTGATTTTAACTAATGATTCACTTGAATCATTGAGTCGTTTGAACCATGATTCAAGCCGTGATTCATGATTCAAAAAATGATTCAAGTCACAGTCCTGTATATAGAAGTCGCTATTGCAGATATATTGAAAAAATTTGATGAACAAGAACTCGAAGTTTTTTTACAGAATTCTAAACAATATATATATATATATATATATATATATATATATATATATATATATATATATATATATATTACATTGTCTTCTCCCCTCCCTCTTGCCCTGGTCTTTTGTTTTTTTCTCGTTTTGCGCATAAATTTATAATGAAATTTTTTTTTGGGGGCCACAATAACGAGCCNATATATATATATATATATATATATATATATATATATATTCCATTGCCTTCTCCCCTCCCTCTTGCCCTGGTCCATTGTATTTTTCTCGATTTGCGCATATAGATATACTGAAAATTTGCTTTGCAGGTCGCAATACAGACGTCCTCCCGCGCCAGCCAACAGTGGAAGCGTGGTGAAGAAGGGTTCACGCTGTTTGACACCAATTTACGTTCGTCGAAAATTGTCGTCCAATGATGTCGACAATGGTTTCGAAAAATCTTCACTTTCTTCGAACGCTAGCGTAAGCGATTTCACCGCACCGAGTACTTCATTCCACAACGGCACATTTCCGCCACCCCGCGTACCCGTAGCCGTGCGTAAAGAGCCGTGGCAGGTGATTTTTTAGAAGCTTAGCGAAATATTGTTTTTTTTTGTTTTCCGTCTAATTTCTTCCGGCCCTGCTCGATTCGAGATATGAGTGTTTGAAAATTGGACTCTCAATTACCGAAGTACAATTGTAATTTTCCGTACATGTAATAATCATTTTGAATATATGGAAAAGAAAAATTGAATTAGGATTTTTTAAATCGAATTTTTAAGCCTTTGGAATTTCACTGGAAAAGAAAAATGTTTCTGTATGAGAAAATGTTCTGATGATTCAAAAATTTTCTATAGGGTAGGTCCAGGAAAAAAGCTGATTTTTCTGTTTACAAAGACTAGGAGTCTAAATTAATGATGTTTTTGGAGCGCATTCGACGTAATTTTTTTACGTACAGTTCATACTACCAATTTTATATTTTTCAAATACTTGAACGGGGACGTGAAAATTTTTATTTGTCTTAGTAAGAACTGTTCTAACCAGTGTTTTACTTTTTTCAAAAAAATGAACTTGAATTGGCAAAATGAAGTTGAAAAAAGTTCAAGTTTCGAGTTCAACTAAAGGTTGAACTTAGCGATTGCCGTTTAATGCATTTGAAAAGTCAAAATTTGTTTTTTGTCAATTATGATTCTCCTTAAATCGGAATCGGGCATTCCAAATCCCATTTTGGCTTTCGACTCCGCCCACTTTTTTGGCGCCAATTCAAATTTCAAATTTTTTTTGTCGTAAAAGTGCACGAAAATGTTAGAACAGAGGTTTTCGGGGTCGGACAATCCGAATCCGATCTTCAAATTTCGTTGAACTGCCAACTTGAACTTGAAAAGTTCAAATGAAATTCATTTGAACCGAAATGATAAAACACTGACCTCATTTTTTCTTTTAATTTCGAAATCTCGAGGGCGTTTCAATTTCAAATTTATTGATACAAAAATTTGGCGTTGACGACATCGTTTTAGGTTTCTAAAATTCAGCCGGAGATTTCGTCATCGTACATAAAGATTTACGACAGTATGATGTTAAAAGAGCGACAAAAGCCGCGGAAGGATCCGCTGATGGCGGAGGTGGAGCAGAATCGGAACGTGGACGCTCCGTTCTTGGACGCGGTGAATCGCGAGCTGTACGCAAATGACGACGAATTGAATCGTAGTTTGGACGGGCATTACTCTCGGTACGTCGAGTCGGAGACGGCCAGCAGCGAAACCTCCGTAGTGGAATCTTCGTTGCGAAATGGTATGGACTAGATTTGCTAGTGCGCAGGCAAGCGCATATATATCTTTATTTTATAATTAGTTATATTCGAATAAATTTGATTAGATATTGAGAAGTTTTCCTTATGTTTTGCTAGGTTTTTAAGTCCATTGTGAAAGCTTTTCCCTCTGCCAATTAGGAATTCTGTCGAGTCTCGCCGGTTTGATATTGTCTCTCATCGAATACTTTTCAGATTAATAGAATTGAAAAAGTCCCAAGGGGAAATGTTCCATGAGCCATAAATTCAAAATTTTCAAAGGCTTTTTTTTACAAAGGTCGGGGCTTAAAGTCGATTTTCTGCGCGTTCTTGATGAATTCTTTTGACGTAGAAATTTTTTTTAATTAAAAATATTTCACGGGGGAATTTTCCACGAATCAAAAAAATTATAAATTATTTGGTGGCCAAACGTCACATACCGTAGCTACCGTCCCCCTAACACACCCCTCTTTTGTCAGAAGTATCACATCATTGGAACAAAATATCTGAAGATTAATTTCGACCTATTTTCCAAAAAAAAACTTTTGAAGGCGGGAATTCCTGAAGCAAGACTTATGACAAGGAAGAAATATTTGAATAATTCGTTCGTTTATTGTTTTATTTATTATGTATTTGTTTTAATGGAACCAATGTTTATTCTAAAAGTCATTATTATTATTTGTGTTATAATTGATTATTGAAATGGCTACATAAGTACCTGTTTGTCCAATAAATTTTTCTAATTGATTTTAATCGCTTGATTTCAAGGATCAGTGACCGCTACTACTACGGTGCTACCAACGTCTGAGGACGCGGCGGCGCATTCCGCGCAAGAGTTGGATCATTTGTTGGCGGAGGCGTTGGTGTGTGGCCTAGATGATTTGGGGATGGGCGACGATGGGTTTGGGTAATGTCTTATTCAATTATGCCTGATTTTTCGTTTAAATTGAATAGAAATTTAGGAATATAATTTATTATTTTTTTATTGATATAACACGCGGAAAAAGCGGAGAGAGAAGCATACCTTTTTAATTTTTATTGCAGATAACCTTTTACAATTTCCGTTTTTAATGGATTTTTGCAATTGAATTTTTCATGAAAATCGATTTTTTATTGGCACAAGATTTTATTTGAATTCGTAATGTGGAAGTAATATTGTTTGGCGCGAAAATTACCAGACTGAATATTTTACAATTCAATTTCTACCTTATTTGAGAGCTTAGTATTTTTAGAAAACAAAAAATTTTGGAAAATTAATTTATGCAATTAAAGATTTTGTAAAATTATTATATTGGCTAAGATATTTGTTGATTAATAATGTGTAAGGAGGGGTCTTTTTTAAGCAATATTTTTGGCGAAGTAATTTGTGTGAAATGAACATTTAGCTTTTGAAACTTATCAGAAAGCCTACATTAACAGCCAATGTAATATTTAATTTAATTCTACGAATTTTAAGGAAGTTTTCTATTTTAAGTTAATTTTGTGTAAATTAATTTCTTTGTGATTGTGTTTTGGTGATAAATGTGTTTGTCTACATTCATATAAATAAAATTAAACGTATAAAAATGGGCTTTTTTGGTTTGAGTTTTTATCAAAAGATTGGCGTTGCAACTATAAACGCTTCTCATCACCAACTTTTCGGGTAAATTAAAGATTTTAGAAGCAAAAATTCTTAAATTAAATTTTCTTTATTTAAGGATTCTTTTTTGTCAAGATTATCAAAGAAATTATGCTGTGATCTTGAATATTGTGGGAGATGCAAGCCTCCCATCTAGGGATGTGCGTAATTACGAGACATGATTTTCGTAATTCGTAACTGGGTATAATTTCCGTAATTATGAGGCTAAAAACCCCATAATTTTCGTAATTTACCATCAAAAAATTTTATAATTTTTTCTGATGTAATACACTAAAAAGTTTAAAAAAGTCGTCGGTGATCAGGTATGATTTCGGAACTCTAGTTGACTTTATTTTTGTATTACCAACCTTTTAACCATCATTTTCTAATTTTTTTGGCTCGCCGTAAAACGGGTAGCTCACCGCCAGTGCTGGGATTTGAATCGGATTCAAAACGTTTAAGTTCTAACACTGCCAAAAAAAAAGTTATCTCAGCTTTATTCCGCTAAAATTTACTACGTGGTTCACTGAAAATTGACATTTTTACCGCTTTTCTCTCGCTCTTTTCTATTTTTTCGTACTGAAATGTTGTTTCCGCAGCGAAATAATGCTAAATACGTATTCAGTGCTATCAAAAACCCACAAAAAACATCAAAAATATAAAAATGGTTGGTGACCGGATTCTCAATTTTTTGAATGAAATTTTTTTTCAAAAAATCGTAATTACGAGGCTAAAAACCCCGTAATTCGTAATTACGCACATCCCTGCTCCCATCTCAATGCGTCAGTGATAGTATTAAAACTTAGTAGTATTAAAACTTCAAAATTTACAAAGCGAATATTGTCAGAAAAAGATGAATGAGAAAGAAAGGATGCAAAACTTTATATATAAGAAATCTAATGTCGAAAAAATTTTAAAGAAAGAATTTATTGATGCTTAATTGCCATGAAAAATTTTTGAGACCATCATGTTGCCACAAGTTCTTCAGAAACATGTTTTATCTTCCCTCATAATTAGATTTTAAAATGAACTTTTTTATCCTAACATATTCATTTTGTAGCTTATTTTCTTTTTGTATTCCCAAACGTTTTATTATATTGCAAAAACATATCTAAAATTTAATTGCATCGATCAAAAGCATGAAAAATCTCCTCACAATTAACGTTTTTTAGTGAATGTATACTTTCGCCTTACGTAATATTTGTTTCCTGCTAATGTTATTTTTGCTGAAGCAGGAAAAATTGCTGATTTGATAAATTGTCGAACCATAGAGGATTATAAAAAGTTCATTTTAACTGAATTGGTGGCGTAAAAAAGACGGACTGGGAAAAGTTGAGAATATGTACTTGGGGGAATGGAATGTGTCTGCTCTAATACATAGAATAATGAAAGGAACGGATGTGAGAATTAAACTTATAAGCACATGAACGCATGAAATGTGAAAAGTGTAACGTAAGCATTTGCTCAGACCTATGCTGACTAGGTTTTTTCGTACATTCGGTTCATCGACTAAAAAATAGAACCCTTTTGATAGGACAACAGGATCGTATTTCTCGGATTTGTAACCGTATTCTCAAAATTAATGGAATTTATTTAAAGAGGAATCTTAGTAACCCCTTAAAAAATCCATTCTCAAATTTTCAACAAAATTTTTTTTCCTCCCATAACATGTAGTTTATTTTTACGTATTGCCATACTCCATTTGGGAATTCCTCGCATTCGAGTAAATGTGATCTGAATATTGCTGAAAATTTCGCAAATTTAATGAATATTTTTTTATTGCTTCCATGTTAGTTGTGCATTTGAAAGTCGCTTAATGTTTATTTCAAAAAAATTTGTTGCGGTATTTTTTATAACCGATATTTTTTTACTTCAATAAACTACCTTTCTCCTTTTTTGTTTTATTTTTATGTTTCAATAATTTTTGTTTTATTTTACACATATTAATTGTTATAGAATTTTCTAATTTTTAATTCAATCACAGTATTGATTTTTGGCAAACCACAGCGTACTCTTTCACATGTTTTGAAAGGCATGTGATTTGAAGTCATCAACATTTCGATGTTATACAGCTACAATAGGCTAAAAAATTCGGTCCCTCAGCTGTTAAAAATTCTTCTTTAACTGATGCTAATCGAAAATTTTAGCCAAACAAAAAAATCAAACGAAGAAAACACTATGTATTCCTTCTGAGAAGGACAAACGTTGGATTTTTTTGTTAATTCCGTTTATTGTTATGTAGTAATGATGATGATATGTGTCTATTTGATAGTTTTTGGATGGAAAATTGTATTCATCTATAAAATGCGATCTCTTTTCTTTGACACTGTCTCGCTAATTAATTTTCTCGAATTTAAGTAAACTCTTTCGCTAATTTCTATGATTTTTTTCGAATTTTTGAATTTGTTATCTTTGTTCTTATTGTTATGTTGATATGATGAGATTGCAGAGATGAAAATCAAAATTTAGAAATATAGGCAAAACTTGTAAATCATGTATAATGTGGCTATATGAATGAACATGCGGAGAGGGAATCAAAACGAAGCTATTAGAAAAGAACGAAATGCTGAAAATATTTAGCTTGGATTTTTTTTCGCATTATTTCCAGCAAATGTTTGTCTTTACTTTTCCCGGTGTTTAACATTGATATTGATCGGATTGATCGCGATGGCAAGTTTTGAGCGGACTATGAATCCAAGTACCGCAAACACACACACAAACGAAGTTAGCATGTAAATTGCATGCTTGTGCTATTTCATCCTTGTTTTGTTATTCTAATCGCGAGAAATCTGCAGCATAAACTGCCATATTGTTTTTCCTTTTCTTTCTAGCAAGCAAGCCGTTTAGAAGATCTGATCGAACATTTTTATTTCTGTTATATACGGGGGAGTAGCAGCAGCGTAAGAAAGCCGGGAACATATGAAATGAATGTGTGTGTGTGTTTGTGTGTGGATCAAGATGTGTGCCTTTTGCTTATTTCAGTCTATTTTTTACTTTTATATTTTTTAAATGGTTATTTCTCTAATGCAGCCTCGCCAACTATTTACAGCTTTTTTCGTTTCGTCTCTCAGTTGGTTGGCAAGGCGTCAATGTCAGATCACATTGCTTATTTCACACACACATATATATCCTCCTCCCACTTAATGTATTTCGAAGATTTCTGATCGTTTTTGAGCGGTTTTAAGACGGCTTTTTAGTGTTGTCTTTTGATTTCTTTGTGTCTTTTGACTTCGAGACCATTCTCGTCGGCGAAAAAAAATTAAAATTATTTTTTAGTTTATCGCTGCTTAATAATACAACTACGAAACGCAGTAGTATACTAAACCTCTATTCTCTTCATTCGTGGTCTTTTTAATCGTTCGCGTCAACAACACGATGCCTTCACAAGGAGGTAAGCGCGAGTTTTTAATTTTTTCGAACTGGTTTTGGCCCGGTCTGTTTCCCATATCTTCATTGAATCCGTATATTTGAATCTAGTTTCTGTACTTTCAAAATAAAATTCGATTGCCAATCCCAACTTGTTGTGTCTGAGTACGAAAATAATTGCACAAATTGATATAATGTAGATGTGATTTTGACTTTTACAGCTTCTTGATAGGCTCTGTATTTTTACTCTTTTACATTTTGGGTTTCTTAATATTTAAAAAAATTTTCATGAAAAACTTTTATAGAAGTAATTTTTTATTTTTTTATGTAATTTTAAAGTTTTTGCTGTTTTCGTAAGTTACCTTGAGGAATATCTTTCTGTGAAGCCATGGAATTTGGTATTAATTTTTATTTTTTATATCTTTTCGTCGTACATTAAAAAATTTTAAAGTTGAAATATATTAAATTTGTAGTTATTTTATTGCATCTTTTCATATTTTTAAATTTTATTGACTTTTAAGCTCGTGGTTACAAATGTTTTGAAAAAAAATTGGTTGTTTATTGCAATTTTTGGGAGTTTATTTTGGTATTCGTTGCAAAAAATTCTTGAGCAAAAAAGCATTGGTGAAATTAAGAATGCACCCATTCTCTAGTTCCATTCTTTACAAATAATATTGAACATATTGGCGAAATTTGGCAGTAAAAACTTTTTCGATTTTGTTTAGAATTGAAAGAGATTTTCAATCTCTACGATGAAGAATTGGACGGCAAAATCGACGGCACGCAAATCGGCGAGGTAGCGAGAGCGGCCGGCCTCAAGCCCACGAACGCGATGGTCACGAAGGCCTCCGGCCAGGAGTACAAGCGGAAGGGCGAGAAGCGCATTACCTTCGAGGAGTGGATGCCCATCTACGAGCAATTGTCGAAAGAGAAGGTGGGTGGGCTCTTTTTGGATCTAATTGGACTGAACATTTGAGATTTTTTTCTTATCACACGCATTCCTTTTTCGTACTTCATGAACACCAGCCAGGGGCAGGGATTTCTTCTTTAAAATTTCGTGCTAATTTTTGATAAATTTTGGAAAGCTTTTTTTAACCATTTTCAAATGTCCCAATAAAAATCTGGCATGTGTGAAACCAACTCAAATTCGTCATTTTTACTGTGTGTTGAATAAGTAATTTTTTGCTTCATACATACGGTGTGAAATTTGAGATTACGTGGTGTTTTTATTGCATGTTTTTGGCGTAGACGAAAAGTTTGAAATTCGGAAAAAAAATTTTGTATCGAAATGTGTTTTTGGTAATGCCAAAATATGTAATTATTTATGTCTTGCTAAGATTGAGATCATTTCTTATTTATGGTAACAAATTACATTCAAAAAAATCGTGCAAAATTCTGAGGATGAATCCATCCACTTCTTCATTACCTAATGATTTTCAAATTATATTTTTAAAATAATTTTATTGTAAAAGAGCTTATGTATCCCTGCATTTTTGAATTAGTCAATATCTATAAAAAATACTCATTTTTAATGCTGTTTTTATGAAATATGTAATGTTATTACCTTCAGTTTTAATTACCGTTTCACGCCAGAAATTTTTTTGTCCGTCATTTATTTTTAGGAAATAAAAATATTAATAAATTTGAATGAAATATTTTTTCTAGAATTACGCCAAAAAGCAATGTAATTTTGTTAGAGCTTGTTCGCGAATAAATGAATTTCATGTTTTATGCTTAGAATTTGGGAACGGGGAGGGGGACAACTTTACATTCGATTTACTTTTAAAAATTTCAAAAAATTCTCAATGGTCACTAAATACTCCATTTCCATTGACATATCAGTGTAATAACTCATATCAATAAATGTTGGCATTTCGTGATTCTTAAATGATCAATTTATTTATTCGAAATTTAGGAGGTCGGAGCATACCCCGACTTCGTAGAGGGCCTCAAAGTGTTCGACAAAGAGGAATGCGGAAAGATCATGGCCGCCGAACTCAGGCACATTCTCCTCGCCCTCGGCGAACGACTCAACACCGAGGAAGCCGACGAACTTTTGAGAGGCGCCGAGGACAGTGATGGACTCGTCAATTACGAAGGTCCTCTTTTCTCTCCATAATAACCGTTCACACATCCATCCGTATTTTTTTGGACGAAATTTTGAGGAAGGATTTGAAAATTTCGCTATAACTTTGTTGTTCTTCGACTTGTTATTGCCATATTTATTGCCAATAATATTTGTATTAAAAACTAAGAATTTGTTCGTCATCGAATATGCCAATTTCGTAAAAAAAGGTACATGAATAGCAGGAAAAATGAATGACAGGAATCCTTAAAGTTAGATTTTTACTAGATGGTAATTACAATTCCATCATTTCAAAGATTCGTGTTATTTAATGTGCGCCCAAGAACGGTTGTTTCATGTGGATCTGTTCAGAAAAAAGCAAAAACATTTAGTCAAATAATTGAAAGGAAATTGAACATTTTGAAGAGAGGGAGCGTATAAACTTTTAATAAACGGTTTTACGAATTCTTAGATAAAGGTCATAACAAATACGTATTGTTTTCACCTATGGGAATAATGGAAATCCTTTTAGCATTCATCAAAAAGGTGCTCGCCGGGCCGTACCCGGATGAATAAAGGGCGGTATTCTGCTGGACCGGACTTCATAACCTTAACTTACGACCGCACGACGATGGACAAATGGGGAGAACGATAGAGACGGACCTTTATTATCTTTTTTCCTGTTTTAAATAACCCTTTGAATTTTATCCTAATAAAAACGTCCAAAATGTTGTCCAAATAATTCTGAACGCTAAATTTAAAATTAGACAAACCGCTTGAAAACCAACAATGATTCGAGCGAATTTAATATTCGAATGAACGTAGAAAATGAATAATTTCTGTCTACGAGTAGCGCAAAATTTAAAACATGAATGAAAAACTTGACTAACATAACATGAAAAAGTTGGAAAATTTCGTGGTCGCACATTTTTCAAAAAATGTAATTAACATATAGCAAGCATACATTTTAACACAATTTGTTCGCGAAGGCATTTCCGAAGTCGGTTTTTTGCTAAAATGAGGTACAAAAAGTGACTTTCAAAAACTCTGATTACATCATCTGAAAGAGCTCAACAAGGCGTGTCGAATGGTTTTTTAATGATAAAAATTGATCAACTGCAAAAAAAGTTATTCCAGTTTGAAGAAAATTCACTTTTTGACGTTTGGGCAACTTTGAACCCTTTTACTAAATATTGGTGTGTTTTTAAAGAAATCCGAAACGTTGACTTTTTTTATTCTCAAAAAAGTTGGTCCAGTTTTAGAAAAAATGTCTTTTAAACGATAAATTCGGTATTTTTTGTAGATTATTTTATTTTAAATTTATTATTAGGTTATTTCGAACTATTCAACAATTGTTATTTTAACCGATTACTAAATAAAGAAAAGGATTTTTTACAGTTTAAAGCTATTAAAAATTAATTTTTAGTTTTCACTTATGTTTGTTTTTATTTATACTATTGTTTTAAACCAAAAACATGGCTCCCCGTGTGTTGATCATCGAATGGAAAGCTTGATCGTTCGACTGAGGGATAACGAGAAATCGACATGGACGGACATTGCAAATCACGTGAAGCTGAACCCAGGGACAGGCTTTCGGCTTTTGCCGAGTCGAAAAAACGCATAAAAATACCGCCGCCAGCGATGCTAAAGCCCGAAGTTCGGTGGACCGGAAAGCAGGTAGTTCTCGTAAAAAACTTTTTATTTGAAAATCTTATTTTAATATATGCTAAAAAAATTAGGATATTTTTTGCGCATTTTAGAGAATTTTTGAAAATCTTGTTTTTGTGTTTGAAAATCTACAGGCGCGTGAAAAGTCCAAAAACGCTAAATAAAGGTGGAAGACCTCGAAAAACGGATGAA
>SAUE01000792.1:1762-15630 GCA_009724625.1 Deladenus siricidicola
TGTCGTACAGCCGAATTGATATGATAAAATTTAAATTTTCTCCAAAACGCTTTAAATTCGCAAAAATCGATTTTAAGAAAATACCAAAAATTTTATTTTTTCCCAAAATCGCTGAAACACAAATTATGATGCATTTTTAAGGCCACAAAATACATTTCCGTAGTACATATTTTAATAAAATAAAATTAAATTTAAAGAATCCCGCAACAATTTAAAGGATCCCGAAAGAATGCCATTGAAAGTAGCTGGAGAGCAGGCTATTTGCTTTTTTGCATGGAAATCTTGCCAAGTATATGTTTTGGAAGTCATGCAAAATCACAGGAAAAGATCCATTGGCGGAGTTCTGAACTCTCGCTTCTGAGTTATATACCGGCGATACCGCAACTGAAGATCGCTACTTGCATGGTTGAGTACGAGCAGTTGGCACAGATTTTGCAGGGAATTGTAGACGAGCGCCAAGCTGCTGGCGCAGCTGCTCAGAACAATATGGATGCAATGGAGGAAACAGTTGAGGAGTACTGGGAACTCGTTTAATTTGTTTTAATACCTAATCTTTCTTTATAAAACTTCGAACATGATAAGAAATTACTAAAAACTTAAACGTTTTTTATTTCCATGAAAATTTTTTGTCTGTTCTGGCGGAGTGGTTCATCTGCCGAAATTTCATCGCATTTTATAGCCTAGTTCCTTGAGTTATGAGTCTGAGTCATCAGTTATGAGTCACCAACTTTATAGCATAGAAATGTTTTTAATGCATTCTAAACACCTTGAGCACATTTTTACAATCAACATTTTCTGAGCGTAAATATCGATTTCTTTAAATTCCCTGGGCTCTAGCGAAGCGACTTTACTTCATATTGTTATAAAAGAGAAATTTCTTTTAAAATTTGCGGTGCGGCGACCAAGTAGCAGCAGACGACTCTGCACTTGCACAGTATCCGCTTTCTTTGAATTACTTCGTTTTTGTATATGACTTCACATAACTTTGAAAAAACTTATTAAGCCTAACAATAAGCTGAACCTTGAACTGTAGGTTAACCATCTATAATATTCTCCCATTTTGGAGTCCGCGACCCCCTAGAAGCCAAAGGTTCAAGCTCCGCATACGAGGCTAATAACTCGTTTTGATTGCTTTCTAATTTGTTTTGAAACGATTTTGAGCAAAAAAGAATTTCAATTTTTTTCGAAAATTATACCTTGGTCCCCCCTGTGGTTTTCTGACCTTTGGGGGTTCGAAATACTACTTTTTTGCGTTTTCTGGCAAAACCAATATCATATTTGTAATCAGCATGAAAAACTGGTCCAGAAAACGTAAAAAAAGCTTTACCCTCTTAGACTTTACCCAAAAAAATTAATAATTTAAAAGCTACATACATATATCTAAGAAATGTAAAGTGCGTTGGAAAGGTTTAAATGTATTTAGTACATAAATAATTACATAAATCTAATCATCACTAAATCAAAGGAAAATAAAATTCACATATATATGAAATAAAAATTAAGTAAATAGTTAACAAAGTAACAGTTTAGAAAGAAATGACGTGCGTTGTTTCAGATAAAGGTCCCCTCCCTCAGCAAAGAACATTAATACCCACTCCCTTCAGTAAAGAAACGACAACTTGTTGAGTCAATTTTTTGTCCCCCCGAAGATCCATTAATTTAAAGGCCACCAAAGAATAAGCACCGTCGCCTACCAAAAAATTATTTCGCACTTATAGATTTATGGATTCCGCAGTAAGCAATTCTGAAATGCAATAAAATGAAACAAACAAAGATAATTGAAATACCCCAAAGATAATTGAAATAAACAAAATAAGGGTCAAATAATTTATAGGCGGAACATTCAGATTTGAAAAAAATCGACATATACAATATTAACAAATTGCACTTTAGATAAATAAAGACACTTTATCCCTAAAACTTATATTTAAAAAAAGCTCGCATCTACCTGCAGCATTGAGAATCGTATGTTTTAAATCGATTGAATTCAGACATCAATTGGAAGGTTCAAAACCTTAACAATTTATGTTTTATAATATACAAATAAGAATACCATTTGATTTGTGCCCGTCAAACTTTGTTTTTCATGAATAACCGTTGTTTCCACAAAAAATTTATTTTTCTAAATAAAGTGAATTACTATTTCACTTACGGTTTCATGGTGAAAACTTACTTCGTTTGGAAAAACTTTTTTAATTTTTATTAAAAATCGAATTTCATATATATTCATGAATTTCATGTATAAAACGATTAAGACGAATCGAACTTGGAAACTGGATTCAAAACGGATTCAAGTCCCAGCACTGTCTGAAAGATGTATACATATCAAGGGTGAGTCGAAAAGGAATTTGAGATTTCGAAAAAGGAAAGACCTCATGATATGTATTACATATGTCGAAAATGTAAAATGCTGGCTGTGCGTTTCTTTTAAAATTGTGCAATTTCTCGGGTTTCCTGACATTGTCCATTCCCGTATTTTTCCATCTGAAGTCTCCTTCCTCCGAAAATTGTTGAAAGTAATAAACATGCACGCACACACAAGAAAAAACGAGAAACGCAAAAATGGAATTTATGTTAGAGAAACGCTACATCCCCGAAAATGTACGAAATAAACGGAAAATAATTAAGAGGATTTTTCTAAAAATGGACCAACGGTTTTCACAACGAAAAAATTCGATGACATCGATTTGGCTGAAATTGTGACAAAAGTTAGTTTATTATGTAATTTCAGCTTTTTTTAAAGTACTTTCGGAGATACGGTCAACCAAACTTGGGCATAAGTTAAAAAATTATTTGGTCCAATTAAAAAAATCGACTTTTAAGGTAGATGCAGCAATTTAAAATTTTTCACTTAATTTAAAAAATAAGGGATTTTTATCATTAATTTTTCCTATAATATAAAAAAAACAATGATTGGAAAAAGTTCATGAACTGAAATTTTTCACGAAATTTTTTTCATGAACCAAAATAAATAGTTCTTGGCAACAAGAACTTTTTTCACCTATTTATTTTTCTAGTTCTTCGCAACATGAACTTTTTTCGATTAATATTTTCCAGTTCATGTCGACATGATCTTTTTTGGCATTTTATTTTCAATTATTTATTTTCTGTTTAAATCATTCAATGTAATAAATGCAATAAAAGCGATCATATAAGGGAAAAATTAGTTAAATACGCTATTGACCAAGGGCTAATTTTTTCCTGTTTCTCAGCAACAACGCGTCGCACATCAAAAAATTTTGAGATTCGGAATGAGCACCTCGAATTAACTATATTTTTAGGGCAAACATCGATAAAAAAGGCCAAAAATTCATGATCGTCAATAACTTTTTTCGAAAAGTCCCGTGCGCCAAGAACTTTTTTTTTCTTGAACCGCGTTCATGAACTTTTTCCAATCACTGATAAAAAAACATATAAAAAATTCAAAAACATAAAGTGTTTTGTAAATAAATAAATCACATACATCATATACATATAGAATTTTTCAAAAATAATAAAACGCATTTGACCACATTATTAAAAATAACTTATTTTTCATAATCAAGTTTGGTGAATACGTCAGAAAACTATTATATGTATTTTATCAAAAGAAGATTTCGTAAAATGTTTTTTGCTTTGATATGACTTGAAGATCAATTCGATGACTTTTGAGCCAATTCTTCGTCATTTTATAAATTCTTTAAAAATTCGTTAACAATATTTTTAGTTATATTTTTCGCAAATTAGAAAAAGAAAAAAATGAGAAAATTCAAAAGCTTCGAAGATAACTTTGAAGTAAAGTTCCGGAGAAGTTACCTCTTTGGAGTCTTTTCGTAGCTTTTCAATTTTGTCGGTAATTTTTATCTTTTTTAATTTATTTCATAAACATACATGTATATGAAAAAAATAAGAAATTTTCAATTTTTTAACAAAAAGTGGTACATATGTATATATGTACAAAACAGCGAAAAAATGCAAAAAATGAAGCTGGAGTCAAATCAAAAAAAGTTCGTGTTTATGTCGTCTTGCGTGAAAAGTTGTTCACATTTATCTCAATAATATATGAAACAACCATGACGTACTGCAGCTATTCATACAATACTGCTGTTATTCATTGTTCCATAATTACTGTCGTTAACATCATGGTGACTTAAGTGTTGAGATGTGTGGTGTTGAGTAAAATGTGATTCGCCTATTGTAGTAGATGGTGTTATATGATTCAAAGACATATGAGAGCCAGTATTTTTGCTTAGAAAATCAGCGGGAACATCGTAACCACTGTTGTCCAAAACAGCATCAATCGTAGACGACGAAGACGTTTTTAATGACGAGGACGACTGGGAAATCATAGGATTAGTGGGATGCATAGATCTTGAATTCCGTTCCAACGCCCCCGCACTTATTTCACAATTTTGGTTCAAAAACTTCATTGCCGCCACATCATAAATAGCACACTCAAAATGCGTTGTAGGTTGTTTGAGGGAAGGTTCAATGGCGGTGCAATAATTTTGTACCTGCTGCTGAGAATTCTGCTGCTGTATTTGCGAGGGCATCAACATATGCGAATTGAGTGAATGTATTTGATGTGTGTCTGCTAATGACCGTTGTGCATGTAGCTGCGAAAGAAGTGGTCGTGCCTCCAAAATTTTTTGATCGCGATCTAAATCCGACTTTTCGTCATTCTGCAAAGGCGGCTTCTGGTCTTCCACGCGGCGCACGTAACTAACAGGAAAAAATCCTACCTAAAATTATGAATATTAATTGAAAGCACATACATAACTGAAAACACTAACTTTATCATTTATTCTACCCATCCACCAACCCTTCTGTTCGCCGTAGGTCTCGAGCACAGTAACAATATCGCCCGGCCTTAGCGATAAGTAATTTTCATCGGTTCGATCGTAAGATTTAAGTGCGCGGTACACGGCACCTTTCAGTGGTGTGCCAACCAAGATAGCGTCCAAGTTTTGGAAGCCCTCGCTGAGGTTGTTTATGCGATAATAAGCAATTAATTCCTAAATAACGATTTATTTATTTTTGTAAGCTTTACTTTATTTATACCGGAACAGAGTCAAAAAAACGGCCATCGTGCAAGTAGTATCGGCCAGTGGCTGAGCATTGTTCGATGCGAAGGTGCTTTCCTCGTCCATCACACCTAAAACCGTTCAATTTTTTATTAATACAGGAAAAGAATGTATAATTTAACACATGTATAATTTTTTTGACAATAGTGGATAAATCCATTTTTGAATTTTTAAAATAACAGGAAAGCTTAATTATCATGCTTTTTATGCCTTTATATGCACCTGAGACTAATTGCGTAAATGTGTTTGTTGCTACTATAGCGAACAAGAAATGTGCCTTCGTCGGTGCCTTCGAGTAATTGGTCTGCCTCCTCGCGGTCTACATTTCCAAAGTACCACGGTTGTCTCTCTACTTCCGCTACGCCCTCCTCTTCACTCAACACAATTATCGTTCTGAAAATGGAAAATGCAATTAGAAGATCGTTAAAGAGCCATAGTAGTGATATCGACGATAAAAATTGTATGGCACCAGGCATTTTACTTTACGTGTTTTTATGTGATACGCCTACATATTGGTCTATTATTAAAAACACATTTCGAGCTGCAGAGTTATAGAAATCACAGTTAAAATTTAGAGTTAGAGAGAAGTGAATAAGCAAGATTTAGTAGACATCGCAAATATATTTTTGCGTTATTCGGCGTAACACACACCAAGCCAGACACTAAGGACATCAGTAGATTGTCAGAGCAGTAAGGACAATAGCAGACAGTCAAAACAACGGTAGACAGACAACGGTAGAAAGTCAGAATAGTAGGGACATCAGTAGACAGGCCTAACAGTAGAGACAGAAACATCAGCACATCAGTCCGTTAGCACATCAGTAAACATAACGGTAGAGACAACAAGTCATTTAAGGACCACAGACAGTCGGAACAGTAGCAACAGCAATAGATAGACATAACGGTAGGGACAGTCAGAACATTAGGGACTACGAGAAAATCTAGTTTATAAAAAAATGTTACTTGCTCACTAACGGAGCTTTCTGATTTGGTTGCCGTGGAGGCGGACAACGTGGTGGAAGTGGCTGAAGATTCTGTGCTTTAGACATGGGTGTAGTAGCTGGAAAAATGGACTCGCGCGAAGATTGAGGTGATGTGTCACAGAAAGAATTTGCTGAGTGCCGAGTTCGTTCTGCCACTTTTCGCTGTAAACATTGTCAAGAAAAAAATTCTGGGAAATATGTAAAATTATTATAAATTTTTTTTTACAAATTAGAATACATAAGTTGGATATGTTCACTTTCACTTATGAAAAACTTTCTCTTTCAACAAAAAACACTGATCATGACCAGTGTTTGGCGAAATGAAAGAAATTTTTTCACATGAAAAAATTTCACGTGAAAAAATTTCATCCTTTTCGAAATGAAATTTTTTCACATGAAAAATTTCATCCTTTTCGAAATGAAATTTTTTCTGTGTTAAATTTTCATATGAAAATTTTTCACAGAAAAAATGAAAATTTTTCACTTTTTTTTAAAGTATTTTTTTTTAATTTTTTATATTTTCCACATTTAGTTTATATAAGATAAAACTTTTTTGCTGGCTGGAATTTTATGTTTATTTTTATGTTTTCTCTGAATCCGAATTTGGAACAGACAGGGAATACGTTTGAAATGTTATGAATTTACGATAAATAATCAAATTTGATACTAAAAATTGTTTGAATTTTATTGATGTTTTATCTTATATAAATGTTTTGAATGTATTGTTGAAAAATTAATTCACTTGAAAATTTTTAGGTGAACAAATTTTAAAAAATTAGCAAAACTTATTCAGAGATTCAGAGAAAACATAAAAATAAACATAAAATTCCAGCCAGCAAAAATGTTAACTGAATGTGGAAAATATAAAAAATTAAAAAAAAATTACTTTAAAAAAAAGTGTGAAAAATTTTCATTTTTTCTGTGTTAAATTTTCATATGAAAAAATTTCACGTGAAAAAATTTCATTTCGAAAACGATGAAATTTTTTCATGTGAAAAAATTTCATTCGGGAAAGAATGAAATTTTTTCACGTGAAAAAATTTTTTTGACGTTTTTTCAGTGAAAAATTTTCATTTCGCCAAACACTGATCATGACTCACACATACATGCACATACATATGCATCATACTTCGGAAAGGAGGGGGGGTCCAAATTTTTTTTTGCGCGATGGTCCAAATTTTCAAACGCTCATATTTCGCGTCGGGGGACAAAACTGAATGTTTTTTGAACATTCTCGACAAGCTCTTTCTTTTGAATATATCACTTCAAAAAAATTTAATTAAAAAAATCAAACAAAAAATTTTTGAGCGCAAGCGAGTTTTTTTAACGCATTTCTGAGTAGAAAATACGTTATATTTTTTTATGTTAAAATATGTTATATTTTTTTAAAGATGTTGTATAGACCCAACAATCGCGCAAAGGGCGAAAAAAAATTTTTTTTGCTTTTTTCCGAGCCCCTCCCCCCCCCAAAAAAAAAAAATTCAAGGGAAAAAACCATTGCACAAAACCATCACGCAAATTCATCGTGCATTTTCGTAGCGCATCATATGTCGTATTGATGATGCACTTCGAATATTGATGATGCACAGATTTCAGATATCTATTCAATTTTTTCGGAGACGCAAAAAATATCCATTTTCCACTTCGCAAAGGCCAGAAATCCACAGGGGGAGCAAGGTAGTGCGATTTTAAGAAAATATCAAAAAGTTCACTTTTTCTTCAAAATCGCTGAAACATTTGATGCATTCTTAATTAATGCCATAAAATACATTTCATTACTATTTTAATCCATTTTTGCGAATTTAAGGCGTTTTGGAGAAAATTTAAATTTTATGGTATTTTCTTAAAATCGCAGTACCTTGGTCCCCCCCCTGTAGTTTTCTGGCCTTCGTGAAATGGAAAATGGATATGTTTTGCGTTTCCGAAAAAAATTGATTCGATATCTGGAATCTGTGCACCATCAGCACTCAAATAACATATGATATGTGCAAAACGGTCTTGGTTGCATTGCGCAATGCCATTGCGCGATGGGAGAGGGTCCGACCCCCCATGATATGCACAGAAAATTTCTAAACTTTCCACAAGTTTGTTTTCGAATAAGATTTCTACAGTGTTGTGACTTGAATTATTTTTAAACCTAATAAAGCAATAAAAAATAAATCTAATCATAGCAAAATAATTCAAACTGGAATTATGTAAATTCCATTTAATTTGAATTGAATCCATATGGATTCAAATTACTTTTAAGTTACAATAATCTGTTTTAAAAGATGCATTTTTCAAAAAATCATTTTCAAAATTCCCCCAAAAAACCCCTGTAATTTTCATAAAATTTCATACCAATGTATCCGATGTTCTTTCAATACAATCCGAGGAAATAATTCCTAATTTGTCAGGCCGATTGCTTAACCTGGCCTAAATCAAAGTAGCATTTACAATACATACAAAAGATTGTTTGTTAAAAAATACCACAAGCGCTCCACTGTCGGGTTGCACTTCAACAATCTCAATGAGATCACCGGTGACGCAATTGAGCTGCGACGTATCACCAATGGAAGAGACTACTGTTCGTGTCGCCACTACCAAATCTCCGACTTGAACTAAATATTATAACATATACATATCAGGGTTGGGCGGAAGTAAAAATTTTCAATTCGGAATTCCGCTGGGTGAAAAAATTTTTCGGAATTCGAAATTCCGAGGCCAAAAATGTCCGGAATTCCGCATTTCGGAATCGGAAGTAATCAAAAAAATTTCAAGATTTTTTCTAATTTCTGTCATGTTTGCTCTCATAATTGGGCAATTACAAATATATTTTTACATTGAAACTAACAAATTTCTACAATCACTAGCATCTGTGATAAAATAACTTAAATCCGAGAAAATTAACCACCAAAAAAAAAATTATGAAAGCGAATAGACAGAAATTTATATTAAATAATAATTCATTAAAAAAATTTAAAAGTTGTTTTTTACTAGTCCAAAAACTTCCGAATTCCGACTCGGAATAGCCAAAAATTCGGAATTCCGCCCAACCCTGATACATATGTAGTGTTTTCAAGGCAAAATACAAAAATTTCTTTTGTTAAATTGCAACCTTTTTAGAAAATAAAAAATTAAAACATTTACATCGATTATTAGGTGTGTAAAAATTGATCGACGAATGTGAGCGTGCACGGCCGTGTTCAATTTGAGTGGGTGTTGATTGATTAAATTGATGATTGCGGTGATTTATACGTAAAGGAGATCCGCCCGCTGAGCCTTGTTCGGATAAAACCAATCCCAACGCAGGTGGTAGCGTTGATGGCGGTGGTGGAAACGGCGGAACTGGCCGTCGACGTTTAGCAGCGCAATACGGTAACATTTTGCAGCATTCCAAATGCACGTCACGATCACATCCTATCAAGTAAACATGAAAAAATAAGTAGTGGTATATATAAAACATTTCAAGCGAAAAGTCCCAGAAATTTTCATCAAAAATTTTTAATTATAATCAGAGATGAAAAATCAAAATAAAATACCCGAGCAATGATAGCCTTGGTAGAATTTTCCAGATAATAATTTCCGACACATTGAACATGAAATAGCGCATGTGTACGTTTTGTATAGCAGTGAGTGGCCTTTTTCTTGTGCTAACGGCGGGTTATTCAAATCGCTAAATTTATAAAATAATACAACATAAAATTATGAAACCGAAAAATATACATTGCTTTTTTAACATCGCTACGCCATTCGTCGCGCTGTAGAATAGTCTTAAAAAGCAATTGCACAGATGCATGTGATAATGCACCTGTACCACAATTGCCAACACCGGCAATCGAAGTAGAACTCACTGACGACAAAGTTGAAAATCCATCGCTAACGATGCTATTATTTCCCAATGAATGCAAAGTACCATTATTAGAATTCAACGTTCCCCCATTACAGGAACCAACGCCGGGGGTAGTTGATGAAATCATATTACTGTGATTAGAAGAAATATTGCCGCTCTGACTCAAAATCGAAGCATATCCCCTCCGCACCAACGTCAAAGAGGTGTTATCAAAAAAACTTGCTGTCAACTTTCGTGAAATTGTGCTGCCCTTATTTGGTGGTGGCTGATCCTGCTCGCTATCTAGCAACTCGTATTCGGACATTACATATGCCTTACGGTATTCGTACAGACCATTACTCTAAAATGAAAAGTTATATTTTATGACTCTCAAAAATACAAACCTTTTGCTTGCAGACAAGAAGATTTTTTTCGAAGAGAAAAACATAACGCGGTTTCGGCCGACTTGATCCATCGTCATGGTCAATCATTTTCACTACACCATCCTGCAATAAGCGCCCGCACCATTCGACAAATGGCATTTGCAGCTGCTGAACATTTTTTTTATTCTATTACATAATAAAAATCGCAAATTAATTTTAACCATAAAAAAAGAAAAATGGAGATACATATATACATCATAGTCAGGCAAGGGGGGTCGGACCCCCCCCCCCCATCGCGCCGCACGGTTTTGAAAATTCCTGGAGGTGATGTGGATCATGGTCAGGCAAGGGGGGGTAGGGGGGGGGGGGTTTGAAGGGGGAAAAAAGAAAGAAAAAAACGGGCAAATAAAAGGAAAAAGCGGGAATTTTTCATCACGCACGGGACTTGCGCGACATAAATAAAAAAACAATCGGGACACACAAAGGGGCAAAAGTTNTTGTTTGTTCTATACATAATTTTTAAAAAATGTGGCGCATAATTTTTATCTACTCGGAAATGCGTTAAATTTCTTTCCTTTTCCAAAAATTTTTTTGAAATGTTTATAGAAGTATTATACCCAAAAAAAGAGCTCATCGAGAGCGTTCCAAAAACATACTCAGTTTTGTCCCCCGACGTCTGTGAGCCGAGATATGAGCGTTTGAAAATTTAGACCTTCGCGCAAAAAAAAATTTTGGACCCCCCCTTTCCGAAGTATGATATACATATGCATTTGATTTCGACAATTTTTTGGTACATTATTAATTTTCGGTGTCATTAAAAAGTAAAAAATAATTAATCAAAGAACGAAAAAGGGTGAAAAACTAACGGTTTCACTGGATACAATACTACGCTCGACGGTACTGATCACTTCAATCTTTTCATGATCACGTTTCATTTCATTGATGTAATTTCCAACATCTTTCATTGCTTCCAAGGCGGAGTCCAATCGAGTCTGTTCACCCACATCCGAAGAACTATCAATTAGTTCCTGTTAACATAAATATTAGATCTTTCAGTCAATTATTTTTTCTTTTACCTTAAGTAAAAGAGCATATTTCAAAATTCGCTGCATCGGGATAACTAAAAGATCGCGCAATTTGAACTGATTTTGGCTTGTAGACTTGCTCAAATCCTAAAAGCATTTCTTTAAAATATGTCAATATAAAATATCATAAAAATATACCATAGTCAACTTCGAAAAGTATCCATACAAAAAACTTACAGTAATGTATTTACGAACTTCAGACTGTGTTCTTTCAAGTTCATCAATTCGGCGCTGTGATAATTTCAGCATAGCGCAATAATGTGCATATGGAATAAATTGTAGTTTAAATCTAAATTAATTTAATAAAACAGACTGTCAATGTTTTTGTGTTTCAGCAAACCAGATTTTGTTTTCGCAAATTGATGCTTTTTATTCAGTTCAAAATAGACGGAATTTCAAAATTTTCAATGTTCAGACGGTTTATTTCCATATTTAGAGGACAGAAATATATTAAAGAAAAATAGCTTTTTGAAGACACTACGGTAAACAGATCTGGATTTGGTTTGCCAATTTTATGTGTTTTATGGAAATATTTCTCTTGAATTTTTAAAATTAAAAATAAATAAATTCTAATTTTAAAGTAAAAATTTTCATTTTTAACCTTTCCTATGCCACCTTGTTTAGCAGACGATCCAAAAATTATATGAAGGTAATTCAAAAAATTAACATAATTAAAAATTACAATAAAAAGACGTCAGAAATTTGCAGCTTTTCCTTGACTTCGCATGCTTTGTCTTCCTTATTATCAACATCGATGTGGTCGTCGTCTTGGTCAAGACCCAATGCAATCATGACAGCGGGCGCGAGTTTCACAAGAAAGCGTTTATGTACTTGATAAATGTCCTATAAACAAATATATGTAAAAATAAATTAAAAAATGAAATTAACCAAAAAATACGCACCTTAATATTGATAAATATAGTCTCCATATCTTCAGCGCTGATACGATATCGCAGCTTATTGTAAAAATTCTCGATAATCATCGCCAATGCATCACAATAATTGCTTTCAGTGTCCAACAATTCACGAAGACAATGACCGCGTTTGTTTGTCGGTTTAAACTCGGTATATCTCTAAAAATACACAGAATGGAGGATTCTTTCATCAAATCCGACCAATATTTAATAGTTTATAGTTTAGCACAACCGGTATTTATCGCCGTCGAGCAAAAATCAAAAAATGACAAAAAAGGCTTATTTTTTCGTTTTTTACGCGCGTTTCGTCATTTCTGACAAACACGCGAGCACCGTATTTATTAGCATTTCAAAAAATACATTATGTATACCGGTATTTATTATACCAAAATGTCCAAAAAAGCTCACATCGGGAATTAGCCTCATTGAAGAAGACGGTCCGCGAGTCATTATAGTATCGTACAATTTTTCTCGTTGACTTTTATCCTTGTGAAAGGTGCCGATAAAACCGTAGTGATCATCATCGCCTACCAACGGTTCACCTCCTGACGGTATCGTTAAATCACTGTATTCATCCGCTTGATCACGCAAATTACAATAAATATTTTCATCGATGTGTGGTGCCGAAAGGTTGACCTCCGGAAAAGGTCTAAAATTTAAAAACTCAAAAATTAACTAAATACAAATTTATTGCTAACATTGAATTCGTGCTTCTAGCCTGCTGACTGTGAGAAAGAAGTGACAGAACACGAAGTACTCTTCCAAAATCATCCAAATCGTAGAGATCGTTGCACTCAAACAGTTCGGATAAACCAAAATACGATCGGCAGACTGCCAAAAATAAAGAAATATTTTTAGCACGCATGAACTAAAAAATAATGTGTAAACTAAAAATAAGAATAAAATGCATTTAAATTCTATAAATATCAAAGTTTTAAATTTAAAATTAACCGGAGATTTTCGATTTTCTTCGTATTGCAAAAATATTTCGTTGCGGTCTAGGCAGCCAGGAGCAAATTTTAACGCTAATTCACATAATAAAACACCATCGCGCAAAATTGATGCTAGATCGGCGGGTTTTGCAAGTCTGGCACCAGCAGCCATATCTAGCACACCGCTTGATACCAGCCACTGAGTGCATTGAAGCCACAGTTCTTTTTCCATATACTAAATTAAAAATTTGAAGTGTGCAATAAGTTGTTTACAAATATAAAATATAAATAATAAAATAGTTATCAGTAAAATTGAAGTTTGGCATCAAAAACGAAAATTTTGTATGAGTCGGAAGATAATTCTGGCAAGTTAACAAAAAAATGAAACAGTTCAATGCAGAACAGGAGTATGCGCGCGTTAGTGCAGAAAAGGACATTCTTCCTTAATCTCCTTTCTTTTTTGGCCCCCTGTGCTTTTTGAAACTTTGGATGACTATGTTCAAGAACCGAATTTTCCAGCTAAAAATGAGGCTCAAGTGTTATATTATATAAGGACTCTGTGTAATATGTAGAAGAGCCCGAGGCTCAAGCTCCGCATATAAAATAGAGATAAAAAAAAACAAAGGCCTATACATATTGAGAATCCTCCATTAATTTGGGCGCATTTCGCCAATTGGTTCCTGAGATACGGTAGTTT
>SAUE01000793.1:3893-15565 GCA_009724625.1 Deladenus siricidicola
ATCCACATGAATTGCCCTGCATTTAAGGCAAGTAATCAACCCCAAGTAAGCGATACCTTCCTTAGTATGGAATGGTCCAGCGAGGTCTACGCCGATGCTTTGGAAGGCGCCTCCAGGTTGTGTCCGAACTTTTGGATACGGCGCGAAGATTGGCATTTCAAACGGTGTTGCGTTATACGTACGACATTTGACGCATTGTTTACAAAGTGTCTTGACCTGTCGATACGATAGCCAGTATTTCCTTCGAATATCGGTCGTTGTTGTTCGTGCACTGGAGTGATGGTTAAGTTCGTGATGATGTTGAACGATCATACGTGTAATGACGGAGTCGTTCGGAAGCCAAACCGGAAATTTGCTGTCGTAAGGTATGGGCGGTTCTAGAAGGCGTGTTCGTATTCGAATAAAGCGCTGATTTTCGCTTAGAAACATCCCGAGCTTTTGTTGTAGCTGAGTTGATGGCGGATGGAGATTTTGTAAGTGTCGTAGAATTAGGTTGGCAGCGTCGTTGTTATCCTCCTTGAATTCTCGAAATTTTTGGTGACGGTGCCCCCAACGTATCAGGAGTTTTGCCACCGCTGTCAATGTAGTCCACCTTGTCACATTCGAGAATATATCTTCCTCTGGTTCGACGTTAATCGTTGTCAAAGTCGTACTTGCGTTGTTGGCGAGTGGTTGAAGAATGAATGAATTCGGCCAGTTATTAATTGGTTCCTGTAGAAATTGTGGTCCATGGAGCCAAAACTGATTGTTGTTGAGTTCGTAAAGTTTTGTTCCACGCGAAGCTATGTCTGCCGGGTTGAGTTTTGTCTCGACGTATCGAAATTCGAGAAAGTGACGTGATTTATTAATTTCGTTGATGCGATTTTTGACGAAGATCGGAGTTGTTGTTGTTGATCCACCCGCTAGCTGTTGTAGAGATATTAGTGAGTCACTGAAGATAGTTATTTTGTCGACTTGATTACGAAGTTCCTCTCGCAGAAAGACGCGAACGGCACACGTTAGAGCAAGAATTTCTTTTTTCGGAATTGTCATGTTTTGATGATCTGCCGGGAATATGTGCGATTTTGCCATAATGATGGATGATTGTCGTTGTGGATTTAATAGATAGGCGCACACGCTATACGCGTAATTGCTTGCGTCACAGAAGATGACGAGTTGTGAGGATTTTTGTTACTTGTATTTTTTGGCATTTTCTTGCATTCGCAACAGTGCAGTGAAAATGTGCGACGATTTTTCACGATCAAATAGGTTCATAATTTCTTTGATTAATAAATAAATAAATTGATTAGCCTATTTTTCATTTTATTTGCTTTATTATTTCAAAGTTACAGCTTTAAGAGTTAAAATTAATGCGGAAAATGTAAAGATGTATCATTATTTCTTGTGTTATGCTACGGCGTGATGCCGTTGCTCACCACGTATTCTGGAAGAGAATTGTGGATTACTGTGGTTTATTCGAGGCGATACCAACGCCGAAAAAAATCAGCGAAGCGCGTCAAAATCTGGGACGAGAACGGCTTGCGCCAATTTCTCGACAAACAGGATTCTTCATGATCATTTTGCGGTTTTCGCGCAAAATTTTTGTTGACTAAATTTTGTATCCAGGGCTGTAACTTCATTTTTTGAATCATAATTCACGTGAGTGACTCATTTGGCGCATGATTCAAATGATTTTTTGACGTTTCGGCATCAATTATAATATTTCATATAACAATTTCGTGTAATGTAAATGCTAGTTTTATTATTATCATTATTCATACCTTATAAATAAATGAATCATGAGTCAAATTCACGGTTAAAATGACTGAGTTGAATCACGTGAATTCATCTCCAATCATTTTTACCGTCCGCTACCATTTCTACAGTTAAAATATTATTCAAATCATAGTGAGACAATCATAGGCCCCCTCCTAAAATTCGAAAATTTTTACGGCCCCTCTCCGCCGAGGACTAAAAAAAGTCTTAACCTAAAGTCTAAAACCTAAAAAATCATGAACCAAAATAGTTCTTTGCAATATGAACTTTTTTCGATTCATTTTTTTCAGTTCATGTCGATATGAACTTTTCCGACATTTTATTTTTCACGCGTCGTACGTCAAAAATTCTTTCAGATTCGAAATCAGCGCCTAAAATTTTCAAGGCAAAAATCTATAAAAAAATTGGCCAAAAAATTCACGATCGCTCAGAAACCGCTAACCGAGTTCATGTCATGAACTTTTTCCAATCACTGCTTTTGGCTGTTATTCACTTTTTCTTTCCCCGGAAAAGTTTTCATTTTTTCCTTCCATCCCCAAGAATTTTTCGCCCCCCCCCCGTGCTAAATCTCTACGTGGGGGGTCAATTTTTTGGAAAATCGTCTAAAAATCGTTGATTTTTTGGCTTTCAATTACTTTTTTCATTTTTTGCGGGCCACTGCAGGGCTTACAAAATTTTTCATTTTTTTGGCGTCGCTGCACATTACCCCCCCCCCAGAATTTCAAAAATTGTGGTTTTCGACACTTTCACACCCGATTTGGGAACTTTTTTGGAATTTTGGAAATGAATATCGAATCTGTGATCAGCGATCAGATGAAATTACGTTGGAAAACGTCAAAAAAGTTTTGATATTCTGGGGGGGGGGGGCGTAAAGCGCAGTTTATCCTTTTTTCCACCCCTCGAAAATTTGCGGCCCCCTGCCAAATCTCTACGTAATGCTCCCCCTCCCCACCCCAATGGGGGGGGGGGCTATCAGCTAAGATTCAAATTCCTACGGTTTTGTGATCCAAGTGAATCATTTCATTTTCCACCATAAACATTATGTTATAAAAATTTTCGGTGAGCCAAATGACAAAAAAATGATTCACGACTTTTTTTGAATCATTTGACTTATTTGAATCGGAGTCGAAAGAGTCAAATGACTCATGATTCATCCGTGATTCAAGTCACAACCTTGTTTGTAACTTAATGTTACTTATGTGGTTCAGTGTTTGGCATTTCAGAAAATTTAGCGCAACAATTTGTTTCCTTTTTTTCAAATAAACACAAACCGATGCGGGGATGGGATAGTCCCCCGCTGTGAATTCCAGCACATTTCTCGCCTGCCACGCCGCATCGTCCGTCTTTGCCAGCACCTATAAAATTCTATTAGCTAATTACGAGTAAAGATCACATGATTGAAAAACTCCGATAAATTTAATAAAAAATCCAAATATTGCAAAATAAAACAACGACGAATAAATTAGTAAAAATCATAATTAAAAAAGTACAGTCAGCGGGCAGTGAGTAATCCAGTTCTATTCGTAACCAGACCAAAAATAGAGCATGTTCAACAAAGTGACCCCTCAAAAACATAACAAAAACTTTTACTTAAAAAAACTAAAAATATTACTTTAAAAAACTATATATGTTTATAAAAAACTATATATATGTTAAGAATGGATCGAATGATGAATTTTGCGGAACATGTTTTTTGCAACCGAAATTGACAGCATTAATGGAGATCTCATAAAGACGATAGAATAATTTACAAACTTATATAATATGTCTACATACAATATAAACTAAAAAAGTTGAATAACATCAAAGATATTGAAAGAAAAATGAGAAAAAAGTTTTTTGATAATTTGCACGTGTTGTTGGCATTTTTCGAAAGCACTTTTATAGTCATTTGAAAAAGCTCATCGAGTTGAACATTTTACCTTGCTACTGTTTTTTGGTTAAGGTAGCTTTAGTTTAGTTGATCAAAGGGAGTTACGTCTGTGACAGAAATAAGCAACCCTGACTTGCGCGGATGTCGCCATGTGCGTTCGCACATCTCAAGAACTCCCAAACTTCAGTATTCGCTAGCTTTTGGAGTGGGTGACGGTGACCCGACATTTTTATCAAGCATCAAAAAAAAATTTTTCTTATTATTTTTTTAGATTTTCTGGCACAGGGAATCCGAAATCCAAACAATATTTTACTTTTTTTGTTGTTTTTTGACATTTTCACTGGGGGTGCGCGGGGTACAACAATCCCTCCAAACACGTGTTGAAGTCTAAGTACCATCTAGGGTAAAAACCGCCGAAAACCCCTAAAATGACTTTTCCAAAAAGTCATTTTTTAACTAAAAGCTTAATTTCGATAGCATCGGAATTTTGGAAAGTAATATGTCATTCGATAGCGCTTTAATTCTTTATCGAATGGTATATTCATTGATCATAATTGATTTTCATAATAGACTTCAAAATTTATTTTTCTAATTTTTTGCCAAATTTTGCAGTTTTTTGTGGTTGTCTTCTTTAAATAGCCATTTTAAATGGACATTCTTTAAATGGTCAATTCTTAACACAATTACGTTTTCGATCGCAAATCGAAAACAAATAAAACTCACAGGTTGCAAAAAATGTTCCGCAGTATGGTTTAATCTTAGAAAATATTGCTCCTAAAATACAAACATAACTAACAAACTTTTCTTAGTTGGATTTCCCAGACTTTAAAACGCTTAAGGCCCTTTTACGTCCGTACAGAGGGGTTGTTCGCTCCAATAACAATAAAAATATTCAAAGTACGAAGTCAAAAAGGCGAAATAAAAGCAAAAACTGAGTTCAATAAAATCCAGTCACTTTAGAAAAGAAAAATGAAAAAATCGGCGAACCTTGAAGACGTAAACGCCGGCGTTTCCCTGCGACTTGTTGTAGACGATGTCGTCGATTTTGCGCGCGTTGGAGATGTTGGCGCCGTGCTTGCCGATCGCCAAGCCCATCAACTCGGATGCGACGCTGAACTCCTGCACGTAGTTGGTCTCGTACTTCGACAAGAGCTTCTTCGCCTGGCGCTCCAGCAAGATCATCTTCTGCTTGGCGTTGGCGAAGAAAATGTCCATCAGCAGCTGAGCGCTGTGGATCGCCTGCGACGAAAAGCTCTGAAAAAACAAACGAATTTTGCTAGTTATACTCTTTGAAGCATAGCTTTTTTAATATTAGAATCGTGTTTTTTGAATCGTACCGTATTGAGAGCTGACGGATCTTTGCGCCCCAAATTTTTTTGGGGCGCAAAATTCAAAAAATTCCGGTGCTCAAAATTCAAATTTTTCGGAATTTTGCGCCCCTCACTTAAAAAGCACTATATTTTTAAATAAAAATTTATTTTTTGAAATAGACAGAATAATTCATTAAAAAGCCTAAGACTTCGGCATTGGGGCTGTAGAGGCCAACAACTCGGTTTATCCCGTAAAGTGCATTGCTCCCAGTTGTTTTTGTGGATTTTGATTTTTTGACGGGCCAAATTTTAATCCAAAAACCACCTTTTTGGTATTTCTTGGCAAAACAACTATCATATTCGTAATAAGCGCAGAAAACTGGTCTGGTAAACGTAAATAAAAATTAAAAAAATATATATTTAAAAAATGATTGGGGCGCAAAATTCCAAAAATCTCGGGGCGCAAAATTCCGAAGCGCAAAATTCTAAACTAGGGCGGAAAAAATTCTATTCGTAATTTCACCCTGCTATTTTTACAACTACAATTTGGCCATCAAAAAATTTACAAATGCAAATGTTTGTCATGTTTTAATGTTCATGAAAATGTTTTTTGCCCCGTTTCTCCCACTGCTCTAATGCGACTCGCGCAGCTGATAGACCGACCACCCGAATCCCCCCCCCCCAATAAAAAAAAACTAAAAACAAATATCTTCATCTCCTTGCCCTCCTTGGCAGCTAACAGAATCCACCAAAAAATTTGCCCAAAATAGATAAGTGAAATAAAAACCAACACTAATTTTCATTTCTCGGCTTTCTTTAGCGTACTCAACATGAATGTCTTTGACGACATCGGTGAGGTCGGCGAACGTCTGCGAATTCTCAAAGTACTTCTTCAGCTCATCCGGAACGGCGGCCACGCGCAGATTGAAGTTGGCGTAGCAAAGCGGAGTAAAACTTTTCAAAGGTCGACAGCGGTCAATTGAAACAACTCTCATAAAAGACTCGCCATTAACAATGGCCACGTTTTCCACGGCGATAATTTCGCTCTTTAAATAAGTAGTTATGTATACCAAAAAATAAGATAGTAATAAAATTTGGCCAAAGAACTATAACAAAATATAAACTAAAGGTGGCTCGCGGGCCGGGCCCACAACTTTCGGGCCGGGCCGTTTGGGCCCGAAAATTTTTTGACATAAAATAATTTTTATAATTTGTGTGTGATTGAAAAACTTATTTAAAATTAATCCTTTGATGACACTCATAGAGGATCGATATTAATGACATGATTAAATAACTTTTTAACCGAATTGGCAATTTTGATTTTATTTTTCAATACATGTATTATTTGTTTTTTTTACCTTTAAATGCACATTGAAATAACATAATAGAATATTTTTCGTGAAAAAGAAATAACATTAATAATTTTTGTTGTCGCACAATTGAAATAATGTAACATTTAAAAAAATTAAATGTGAAAAAATTTTAACATGGAGAATCAAAACTAAGAGAATGTAATATTTTAAATAAGTTTTTCAATTACGTACAAATTAATAAAATTATTTTGCATCTCAAAAAATTGGCCTGGAAAAAAGTGGGTACGAGTCACCCTTAATATAAACCATTATTTAAACTGCCCGGAACGAAAAAGCGAAAATCATAAGTACATCTTTGTTAAAAAGTACAAATTTTAAGAATATTTAGCAGTGACCATAAATTAACCCCAAAATTTATTAAAAAGTCAAATTTGTTTACAAAAATCATGTGTCAAAGTTAATGATATTTTGGAACGCTTTTTTGGCACAATAAAATAGGGGGGTGTAGGAAATCATAGAATTTTATCCAATAATGCAAATTTTTATGAAAATTTGTTAAAAAATTTAAAATACCTTGATGTCTCGCACATGCACTTTGCACCAACCGTAAATGTCTAACGTTTTATGTTTCACATACGCTTCGATGATGTCGCCGGTCTTTGGTGGATTTGTGGGAGAAAAGGTCTCGACGGATGTAATCGCCCTGCATCTCGCAAAGTCGGCGACCTCCCTCGGCTTCCACGAATTCTCGTATGAGACGTCAATGCCGTTCGCTGAAACGTGATTGATGAAGGCCTTCACGTAAATGGATGGCGATTGCTTCACTTCAATTTCTCTTTTCACCTAAAATGTTACCTGTGACTACGCAAAACAAACAAAACGAAAAATGACACAACACACACAACTTTTAATTTCAACCAACCAAACGAAATCTTGTCTTAGCAATTCGACTGACCTGAAATTTTTGATAAGACAAGATTTCGTTTGGTTGGTTGAAATTAAAAGTTGTGTGTGTTGTGTCATTTTTCGTTTTGTTTGTACAGAAATTCGGATTTAGCAATTCGACTGACCTGAAATTTTTGATAAATCCGAATTTCTGTATACAAAAATCTTGACAACCCCATTTCCTGCCTTAAAAAAATTTAATCCCCTGCTCACCTTAAACGCGTATGATGTACATGAGGTAATAACAGAAACAAACCGAAAGTTTCAGCTCAGTGTGATTCAAAAAAAAACTCAATCCAGAAATGTGATGAAATTTTATTTTCCAAAACATGTTTACCACCCGAAATCGCCCAAAAATAGGTTCTCAAATACGCTAAAAACGATGGAAACAAATTTTTTGGAAACGCATTTATGGCCCGCCAGGGTTATTCAACGTTTCAGAAACCACAGAAGGGACGGACCAAAGTAAGATTTTGAAAAAATTATTTAAGGCAAAGCCTAAGGCTACTTGTACTTGCCTAAGGCTTATGCAATGCGGAGTCCGCATGTAAGCCAAAAAATTAGATTTTTTTTTCGAAAATCTTACCTCTGCACTATATCCCATTTTTGAAAGAAAGAAACGGAAATTGATCTCTAGGCCAAGACTTTGTGTGGTAAAACAGCGTGCAACTTGCACACAAATTACACTTTTTGCAAAAAATAGCTAATTTTTTGACTACGAATCCTCGCCATCTTTATTTGGAACAATGAAGCTAAAAGCCAGCTAGGAAACATACCTTATACACTCCTGTTCAAAAGTATAAGTACAGTTTAAGAATTGGCATAACTTTTGTCTCAAATGTCGGAATCGGATGAAACTTTTTTTAAAACACGTGGTTTTTATATCAGAAATAATGGACTTCCATGGTTTTTGAAATTTTTCAAAACGAAAAATTTTTCACTGAAAAAACCGATTTTTTGCTATTTTTGACCTGTTCAAAAGTATAAGTACACTTCAAATATTAACTTTATAACAAATCGAAAACAACAAGTAACATAACAAAACATATTATCAATATTTTGTGGGTTCTCCTTGACACTTTACAACTTCAATAAGACGTTTAGGCAAACCTCTCGCCAAATTATCGAGGGTTTGCAGGGGCAACCGACCCCATAATTCTAAAATCGCAATTTTCAACTCATTTACAGTCGTATACTGTCGATTATTGCGATAAACATCTCGGACTTGTATGGTCTGCGACTAGAAAAAATAATTTCATGTTCTTCTTAGTTTGTATTTTCAACAATCGTTCAATAAAACAAAAATTTTATTTTTTTCGAAATTTGCTCTAAAAAATATGCGAAGTAAGCTTCTTTTTGTCCACATATCCATAAATGAGATTTCCTTCTGCATTTTTAATGCGTTTCTTCACAAAATGAGCGTCTACGTGCAACTTTGACGCTTGACTGCTTCGCCCAAACAAAACCGATTATGAAATCCGCCAGGCGAAAAATTTGCGCGGCGATTCTGATTATGTTTCTGAAGTTTGGGAATTTGTGGGCAAAAACTCACTGAGATATGCACAATCTCCCACGCAGATTATTTGAAGCATGTTTTTCGATGTTTTTGATTTCTAAAAACATCAGTTTTAGATGAAATCGCAAAATTCAAAAAATGAAAGGCACATCTGCAGTAAAATTTCATATTTTTAGTTGTATTTTCAGCTGAGATATGGAGCGGGATTTTTTTTGAACATATTATACTAAAAAACAAAACTGACCTTCAACTCCTGGCTCGACCACCCGAATCCCTCAAAAATTTGTCCAAAAACTTTCAAATAAGAAATTGAAATAAAAACCAACACTGATCTTCCTTTCCTGACCGTCCTTGGCGTGTTCAATATGGATGTTTTTGACGACATCGGTGAGGTCGTCGAACGCCTGCGAATTCTCAAAGTACTTCTTCAGCTCATCCGGAACCGCCACGACATGCTGTTTGTAGTTGGCATAGTTGAGTGGTGTTGACGTTTTGCAAGGTCGACAGCGGTCAATAGAAATGACTTTTTTAAATGACTTGTCGTCGGCGCCTTCCGCTGCGATGAAATCTCCCTTTAAATTAAATATAGGATAAACTGGCTAGTCAAACTGTTTTCCTACGTAATTTTATCAAAATTCGATATTTATTTCCGGTGGATATTCCAAAAAAGTGCCTAGATGTGAAAAATGTCGAAACCCACAAAGAGGACCAAGGTGTATTTTTCAGAAAAAAATTGAAAAAAATTTTGCTCAAAATCGTTTCAAAACAACTGAGAATGTATTAAAAACGAGTTGTTAACCTCCACTTATGCGGATCCTAGGCCCAAGACGCGTTCAGCCTAATCCTTTGATTTATATTACTTGGTCCCCCTTGTGGTTTTCGCCACTTTAACACCTGATTTGGACACTTTTTTGGAATTTCCGCCAGGAATTAGTATCGAATTCGTTCCAAAAAATTCTTAAAATTTTCGGAGAACAATTTTTCGGAGAAATTTTTCGGAAGGAGAACAACCAACAATTTTTTACATTTTTTTAGGTTTTTGATAGCGCTAAATAAATTTATTGCGGAAAAAAATTTCAGGTAACAATTGAGCGAGATAAAAGGCGAAAACACTGCGGTACATATTTGCGGAATTAATCGTTACGCCTTATATTCTACATAGTGGGCCAAAAAAGCGTCTCCTGTTGAGTAAAACAGAAAAAGCCAATTACTAAAAATTAGAATTCCGAAAACCCCAAAACTCAAAAAATTTATACTTGATCATCGGCGGGACAGCACACGACCAACCGTTTGAAGGAGAAACGAAAGAATGAATGAGGAATCAAGAGGAAACACGGAATTTTTTTCAAAATAAGGGTCAACTGGTTATGGCGGAGCAATAAAATTTTCAATTAACTTTTCTTAAAATTAATAAAAACCCAAATATTGATCAAAATGGTTCATAAATTCCTTATTTATTAAGTTTTCACAAGTAAAATCAAGTGTAAAAAGGGGTCTTCACATGTTTCCGCGCTCTAATATTAACGTCTCTATAGGTTTTAGGGTGTTTGGAAACCTATAAAACCGTTTTAGGCCCAAAAAATTTGGTGACCGGATTCTCCGATTTAGCCGAAATTTTAATTTAATTGAATATCTTTTAAATCTGAAAAAGAAGGTTTTCGCATGTTTCCGCGTTTTAATATTAACCTTTTTATCGGTTTTAGGGTATTTGGAAACCTATGAAACCATTTTGGGCTCAAAAAATTTGGTGACCGGATTCTACGATTTAGCCGAATAGCTAATTAGAAAATACCTTGATGTCTCGCACTCGGACTTCCTGCCACGCAAAGATGTCAAAAGTTGGCTGTTTCACGTACGCCTCGATGATCTCGTCGCGATCTGGCGGATTTGTGGAAGAGAAGTTCTCGTCAAGTATGACCGCCCTGCATTTCTCAAAGTCGACGACCTCGTTCGGCTTCCACGAATTCTCATATGAGACGTCAATGCCGTTCGACGAAACGTGATTGACGAACGCCTTGACGTAGACAGATGATGATTGTTTCACTTCAATTTCCATAATTCTATTCAAAGCTAAAATGTTACTTGTGTGATTTTTGCATGAAAAATAAGAAGAAAAATAAGAAAAAAAATTTTATGAAGTTTTTCGACGGAAAAATCTAGTAAATTTGGCCTTTTTAGAAGTTCGACAAACCACAATAAATAAAGTTTACCGTCAAAATCCATATAGCCTCAAAATTGTATTGTGGTGGTCCACAAAAATATTTCTTCAAGTTATCTTGAGGCGCGGAAAATCATTTCCAAGCGTAAAAAATTACTTAAACCTACTCCACAGTGGAGACCACACACTATTAATCGGAGATACTGTTTGTTTGTTTGTGTCGCCTCTCAAATCGATTTTGGTTTCGCAGCGATTTGCTTTGCGAATGACTGTAAGCGGTTTTTTCGAATTCAAATGGACTTGAGTTTTCGAAATTTTTTCTTTTATATCTTTTCGGTTATTTCGGCTAAATTGGCGAATATGGGACGACGATGGTTTTGCACATATCATATGTATGTTATTCGAATGCCGATGATGCACAGATTCCAAATAACCAATCAATTTTTTTCGGAAACACAAAACATATCCATTTTCCACTCCGAAAAGGCCAGAAAACCACAGGGGACCAAGGTAGTGCGATTTTAAGAAAATGCCATAAAATTTAAATTTTCTACAAAACGCTTTAAATTCGTAAAAATCGATTAAAATAGTAAGGAAATGTATTTTGTGACATTAAAAATGGGGTCAGCCTAGTTTACCCCCCCCTCAGAATTCCGAAAGTTTTTTACTTTTTCTGGACCAGTTTTCCACCCTGATTACGAATATAATATTGATTTTGCCAGGAAATCCCAAAAAAGTTGGTTTTCGGACCTCCGAAGTTCAGAAATCCGTAAAAAACCACAGGGGGGACCAAGGTACAATT
>SAUE01000065.1:4415-16873 GCA_009724625.1 Deladenus siricidicola
GTTCAGTTTATCCAAAATTAATTACAATTGTTTTTATTTTTGCATTAATTAAAAAAATTTTAAATCGAGCAATATTTTCAACTTCTTGTTCTACTTTTCAACATCATAAATATTCGAATAAATTGAAACATTTAAAACATTTTTTAAAGTAAACATCTGCAATAACACTAAAACCAATTAACAACAAGAACATGTAAATTTTAAAATGCAAACGTAACAAAGTGATAGAAAGTAGACATTTTCAAAAGACATTCTATAGTCGGAATTTTTATTTTTTACGCGCATACTAGGAAAAATTTAAAAACGATGTCTCTAAAAACGAAGCAGAACAATTGGCATTTCATTTTGAATGAAATTGTCATGAATTCAAAAGAAATTCAAATGCTATTTGAAATTTTTGCGTGTCAGGTTGCTCGCTTCGAAGAAAAATTGCAAATTTTCAAGTTTAATCTCAAATTTAACAGAAACAGAAAACAAAACGCCAAAATGTCGCGTCGAGACAGTTGATTTCAGTTACGTGCGCAAAAAATAAAAATTCCGACTATAACCTAATTAATTAATTTTACGCCTCATTCAAAATTAATTAACAATTGTTTTTATTTTTGCATTAATTTAAAGTTTTTTAAATCGAGCAATATCTTCAACTTCGAACACTATTTTCCCATAACGGTTAACATTGATCATAATTATTTACAACAAAAAACAATTTAAACGTAATGGAGAACTTACACTAATTTTGTAACTAAAAATAATATACCCGTAAACGATCATAACTCAGCTAAAATAAATCTGTTGAATTTCATCGACCTTCTTTTCGCAGGTAATGCATTCCTCACCGGGAAGAATCGAGAGCGTCGTTGTCTTCATGCAACCGACGACGCATCGACATGGCAAGAGCATCGCATTCACCTCTTTACAGTCCACAATCGGCGGGCACGTAAGGCAAAACTTTGCCGAAATTTCGTGTACAACCCTTTCCCTCACTAAATTTTACAACATTCAAGGAAAACATACACATTTTGCGACGTGAAAAACATTTTTTCTAAAACTGGACCAATTTTTTGACAATAAAAAAGTCAATGTGCCCGATTTCTTCGAAAACACAAATCCTTAGCATAAGGATAGACTAGAGCTCTGTTGAAATTTGGGCGATTTGGTTGGGGGCTGAGATATGGTCGTTGAAAGTTGCCCAAACGTCAAAAAGTGCATTTTTCTTCAAACAGGAATAACTTTTTTTGCAGTTAATGAATTTTCTTCATACTCTGAAAAGTGCCAAAAATTATATCTCTATGTGCAATTTTTTCAGCTAATTGCAAATTTGCAAATGATTTCAATCGGTAATTTTTCAGGAATATTTTCTTCACTATTTTTTATTGCATGCTATTTGTTTAAGTTTCACTAAAAAATATTTGAAATTAGAATTTTATGCTCCGTCCGAAAATCACGTCAAGTTCACGGAGACTTTTTACTGAAGGATAGTATTTGTTCGCGAAGGGCATTTCCAAAATCGTTTTTTGCTGAAATAAGGTCAAAAAATTAACTTTTCAAAAACTCTGATCAGAAAGAACTCAAAAAAGCGCATCTAATAATTTTTTAATGAAGAAAATTCATTAACTGCAAAAAAAGTTATTCCTGTTTGAAGAAAAATGCACATTTGACGTTGGGCAACTTTGAACGACCATATCTCAGCTTCTACCCAACCAAATCCGCCAAAATTTCAACACAGCTCTAGTCTATCCTTATGCTAAGGATTTGTGAGTTTTCGGAGAAATTGGGCTTTTGTGAGTTTTCGGAGAAAATTAAAAGTTCTGTAGGAAAAGTCCAGTTTTGGAAAAAATGTCTTTTAAAACATATTTTTACACTTTGTCGTATATTCCGCAAAAGAAAAAAAAATGTGTGCATAAATAACAAAAAAATCTTTCAAATAAATTAACAAAAATTTCAATTACCGATTTGCTTGCACATGGGACAGTTGTCGCCACCAGAAGTCAAGTTGTGACGATCATCACATTTCTTGCAAAGCGCCGAATGCCCACACGGCCGAAAGACGATGTCGGCGAGATTATCATAACAAGAAATGCACGCATTTGGCACAAACTTTTTATCGGAGCGTTTCGCCTTAACGCCTTCGCACTGGATAGTCAAATACTCAAAATTGGAAAGAAGAGAAATACGCTTCGTTTCCTGAAAGAATGCAAACATCTTTAATTGCGCCAAAAATATTTGAAATAAAACTTACAACTTCACGCTGACGAATGAAAATGAGGAAGTAAACTTGGTTGTCGACCTTGCTCATTCGATATGAATAGACCAGCGAGCATACATTGTCATGATAAAATATAATCTAGATATAATTTTTATTACAAATCCAATAAAAACTAAAGCACAAAAAATTAAAAATAACTTATTTAATTTTATTCAAAAAAACTGAAGATGCTCACCTCAATCACATTGGGTTTTGTCGGATTGCGGCGAAAAGTGATCGCAACGCCGCAGCTGTTGTCGCAGGATCGATTACTCCAAATTTTCTTGTCAGCGCCGACCCACGCATGTCTCTTCACCACACCCAACTCGCCGACGTGACACTGCTTTTGTACGGAGAGATCGAGCAATTGTTTCGCCGTTATGGTAGAAAGACCAAATTCCGGCAACTTGTTGCGAACCTTCTAAACCACAACAACTGAAACTGTCAAAAAAAATTACGAATCAATAAAAAAATTCAAAAAAAACCTACAACAAAGCTCAAGTTGAAAGAAATAATGTTCGATGAGCCCAAAAGTTCTGGAATGGTTTTAACCGTAGCGACAAAATCCTCGTTGCCCGCCAATTTCGGTGACTCAAAACCCTCGGGCAGACTTTTCAAATGCATTCTCAACACACAATTAGGACAATGTCAAACGTTAGTTAGTTTCAATAAATTCAAAAAACAAACATCGAAGGCGAGTGAGTAAATTAAAAATACAGTAAGAAAAATTCAATAATTTACTAAATTTCAAATAACAATAAATATAAATCTCCAATAAAACAACATTATGTAATATTACATCGCTATGTCCCGTAAAATGTTTGGAGTAACGCTCTTGAGCGAAGATCAGACTAAATTCATTTTATGATTTATTGCACTTTTAATATAATTTTTCAAGCATTACGTTTAAGTTACCAAAAAACCCCTAACAAAATTGTAAATGTATAATAAATTCAAAATTTTTCTTCAAAAAACTTTTGCAATGTTCAATTTAAAAAAACACCAACCAATCGAATTGGATTTGTTGTGGAAATTGTGATACATTCAGCGGCCAATTCCGTTGCATTCTCCTGCTCAACATTGAAACCGGCGGATATAAATAATGGAGAACTAGTACTTCTCGGCCGCAATACGGTGAGCAAAGCGGGATTTGTAAGACCCAGTTCGATGATTGCGCCCGACTGAATTTGACGACATTTGTGTGTTATGTCCTAAATTCAAAAATGACAATATATTAAATATGTATGAAATGCTGCTGAGAAGTGCAAAATGTTTGGCACTGGCTGGACTCGAACCAGCGACTAACACGCTAACCGGGCGCTGCTCTTACCAACTGAGCTACAGTGCTACGGCTTTATAAATCTCATATTTCCATTTGATGTTGATCTTCTCCTATCCTTTATAACATATTTATAAACCACAAATCATTTCTGTAGTAAAATATTACCTGCTCAATTTGATTTGTTTCCTTTTGCGAATATCCGAACGAAAGTAGTGGAAACCCGTTGAAAGTTTTAGCCACCCCAACACTCATTACCTTAGCAAAATAGCCAACGTGCGATGCGAGCCCGCAACCTAAATTCATTTATTTAAATAAATTCTTAAAAATAAAATAAAAGTAGACAATTTCTCAATAAAAATTAACAATTTTGAATTAAACTACCAAAAAGTTTTGCTTCCAGCCAAAAATAATCTTCGCCTAATTTAAAAATACAAATATTTATTATTCAATAAAATTTTACTTACATCTAGAATGAAATTGCCCATTACCATCCACAAAAATGACGTCCGGTCTATGCTTAGTTCTCGAAATAAACGACGTAATTAAGTTGGCCATCGCTAAGCTTTCACGAATCGCCAAATACTCAGGAATATATGGAAACTCCAGCAACAAAACCTCATCCATAGCGTCCTCGATCTAAAATAGGCAATTTTTGTATCGAGTAATCAAACGTGTAACCAAATACCTTCAACTCGGGCAAAGAAAGCACTGTAATACTCGCAATAGCCAAGTTCGGTTGGTCGACGCAGACAGAGATATCAACGCCAGCGATTAGGTGAACGTGCGCATCAGGATAGGTAGAACTATTCAGAATTTTTTTCTAAAATCATAGAAAAAATTCTACAAATGTATCAATTTTTAGCATTTGTACCTCATCCTTCACACACCGCCTCTTGGCAAGATAAATTCGAAATTCCCCCGCAAAAACACTCCAAATAAACAGAGCGTAACTGTAGAGTACGCCCAATGAGCATACGACCGAGAAAGCCATTAAAGGCATAAATTCAGCATTCTTTCCAAAAAGTGCCTATAAAGATTTTTTTAAATAAACTACAAAATTATTTCAACGAACCTTGTGCAAGCAAGTATTGTAAAATTCCGCGAAACCCAATAATACCAAATAAACCATTTCCCTCTTAGAGCATATTTTTCCCGGAGAAATTTTGAAGACAAAGTAGAATACGGAAAAGTGTACAACTAAGTAACCAATACCAAGTGCATATTTTAGTAAATTTTCTAACGGCGTAAAAAATAGCGGAAAACAACAAAATACAGTGCTAAAGCACAATCCATTGAAGACCTTCACATAACGTAAATCCTAAAATAATGCAACTATTTTAATTTTTTTGTGATACAAAATCGCCGAAACATTGACATATCACCAAGATCAACATACCTGCAACGTCACTAAAAGCATTGGCAGAAAAACCATCAAAAGTGCTTTCTCGTGTACATGCCATCCGAAGAAGAAGAACGCATAAGCGCTCAGCACCAAACCGATCAAAAATTTGCTACCGCTGTCGAGGTCACGTCTCAGCATCACAAAAAATATGGGCAAGCACGCAAAAACGGTTAACAGAAGCGTCGCCGTTGCGTTAATATTTGGCATAACCGAATGTCCGTACTCCTAAGAAAATTTAATATAAAAATCATACCCAAACATATTCCCAAACACCCCACCCCAGTACTCACAAAATGTAACATTTTGATATAAAACGAAGATAGTAAACGAAACTTAGAAATCCAAATATGGAAAAACGCATGCAGAAATGTTTTAATTATGGTATTAGGCAAAGGCATTTTCAAAGTAAAAAAGTTTCACCTACCATAACCATGCCACGCGTATATTGCGGAGACGATAAAGCGACAATTCGCCCGAAAATGCGTTCGCTAAAAATCGGGTGCGAGAGAAGTTTGTAAGAAAGATAATCCGCAAAATTGTACAACGCCCAAAAGTTGGGTGCCCAATACGCGTGGGTCAGCCCGCGCTTAAACGGAAACAAACGCTGGAGGATTTGGTAAAATGTCGCCACACCACCTAAAAAAAGTTTTACCTAATTTAACGAAAAAAATTACAACAAAAAATATTCTATATTGCTAACTATCAACACCAAAAAAAATTTTTAGTGATTTTTTAGATTCTCTGGCATGGAAGAGGGAGAGAAAAAGTTCAATGTTGGATTTGGCCTATCAAGTAAAAAACACAGAGGAGACCAACGAAAACTTCAAAATTTTATTTTCAAACCATTTTTCCTCGAAAAAGTACAACATTATTGAATTCCTCATGCCAGAAAACCATAAAACAAAAAAAATTTACCGCTCAAAACGAACGGCCCAAAAGAAAGCAGCAATGGAAGTACTAGAACAATGAATAAGCCTGTAGTCCTTTTCCAAAAATTTTGACGAAATAACGGAAATACGTACTCAAAAAGGTAGAATAACGTAAACGCCGGTACATAATACAAAAATATGTGCTTAAAGTTGAGTAAAACTGCAAAAAGAAAAGCTCCCTAAAATATCAAAATTCAAAAATTACATTTTTTCTTCAATATTTCGTCAAAAATTTTTTAATAACAAAATCCCACCTTTAAATATTTTTCCGACAGAATGGAGCCAATCGATAAAAACAAAATTCCGTACATAAAAGAATTGTATTGAAAATGGACGTTATCCAATAAAATTAACGCGGGATTCAACATTAGTAGTGCCAATACGCCGCACTCAAAACGATATTTCAACTTCGGTTTTTGAATTATCCATCCAGCGGAAGACATCATTTGCTTTGATAAATAGAGGCACGAGAAGAACTTAAAATTTAAATTAAAAAAAATCAAGAAAATATGCAAAACCTACAAAAAACGCGTCCACGACAATCACAGAGAATCGTTGAAAAAACATGATATTTTCCGAAAAAAACGCATTCTTTTGTAGAACCAACATTTCAACGTCAAAAAAATTCGCTATACAAGCCAAAATTTTCTCGAAGTAAGCGAAAAATGGTGGATAATCAAACGTCCATTCGGAAATTTCGGCATAATACCACTCGGCTAATGGTAGATGATGGGTGATGGACATCCAATTTCTGTGCACTTCAAAATCCGTCGAATGATAGCATCGAATAAGCAAACATTTTATGCTTAAAACGAATCCATAAAGAATCCACGTAAATTCGTCTTTCAACATATGTACAATAAAGTGAAAATACCCACCCGCAGAGATGACGATTACCTACAATTTAACAATTTAAATGTAATGTTCTGAAGAAAAAGATCTAAGTATGTTCTAAAAAAAGATCTAAGTATTAGATTATAAAGAGTGAAGTCAACGAAATCCCCTTTTTGATTAACTTTTTCGAGTTTACTGAATTTTTCCAATGAATTTTGGGAATTTTGGGCACTCTTTCGAGTGCCCAATTTTGGGCACTCTTGAGAGTATATTCTCGCTTGATTGGGCGACTAGCTAAAAAGTTGTATTTTTTCCAAAAAAATATTATATTATGCATCAGATCAAGCCACACCCTAACCCCATCCCAGTAAAATCAAAAAAGTATACTTAATTAAAAAAAGGAATCGTTGATTTCAACCAGAACTCTGTTAGACGGAATTTCTATGCGTTAATGTAAATGCAGAAGTTCTCAACACGATCTTTGACTTGACTCGGCACAGATTTAAAATGAATTTCAAAACAAATTTCCAACGAAAATACTTAATTGCTAGTAGTTCTGCAAAAAACTCTTTTTAAAAAAAAAACTCTCAAAGGTGAGCGCGATTTTAAATTATTCTTCTAAAATTTTTTCTGTAAGTAAAAAATATGTTGTTCTTGAGAAAAACAGTGAATTTAAAGTTTCCGTTGGTTTTTTATTTGAAAAACAAATAAAATGCCAAACTTTCGCACTATTTTACACGTTAAAAGGAAGGGAGGGGAATTGGTTTGTTGAGGGAAACAGCTGTTTTTTAATCTTGTACAGGACAAAAAGTGGTCTAAGGATTTTATACCCTAAAAGCGATAAAATAAACAGTCAAAACTCGGCGGTTGACCCTTGAAAGCGGTCTTTCTTCAACCTTTCAGTATAATTTACATATATGGTGTTCCAAGCTTCAAATACCAAAAGAGACGAATCACTTTTTTGTGTGGTTTTTGAAAGTTTGTGTACAAGCGAGTCAAAAAAATTCGGTGATTTTTTGTTGTTGTTTCTGTCGTTTTTACCACATTGAAAATTTATAAAGCCGGTTTTGGGCGGTTATATCCATATTGCGACGAGAGACCATATTCTTCAATTACTCCAAAAGTTGTAGTACATTTTGCTTCAGACAGCGAATTGCGCCCAATAAAATATAATTTTTTTAGAAAATGTATAATTTTAATTAATGGACGTTCTTAGATGCGTTTGAACGTTAAAGTTTTATCATGTGAGTTTTTTTACATAATTTTATAATCTGTATATAAAAGTTTGTTTGTTATATAAGGTTGTCTTCAAAGTTCCAATGACAATTTTTTGATTACATTATTTTGGACTAATATTTTATTTAAGATTTAAACTACAATCTGTATTTTAGCATTTCGAAGTTTGTCGTCGATGGCGGAAAGAATTAATCCTGATCTGTATGAGGTTTGTTGTTAAATTATATATGTTTAGTATATTAGGTACAGTTAATTGTTTGTCACAAAAATATGAATATAGCAGCAAAATTTTTTAATATAATAATTGTAAAAATTAAAAAATTATTTTTTGAAAATTAAATTAATTTTATTTTTAATTTAAAAATTTTAGTAAAATTCAAATATTCATATGTATGTATTTGTGTCAATTGTTGTTTTGGATTGTTTTTCACATTTTCATATGAAATCTATAGAAAAATCGGAAATTTCAATTTTTAGGCGGCCGTACTCAAGTTGAATAAACTTCAGAGTAATGTGCAAGTGCTCGCCGAAATACGTCGTAATAATAAGATGTATGAAATAAACGTGCAAGAATCTTTGGGTTTTCTACGATATTTGAATGTTTCGGTAAGTTACAAAAAAATATTTGGCTGATTGTTTTATTCAATTTTTAAAATATTTTTCTACGTTTTAAAACTTTGCAAACGTTTAAAATAATTAGCATTTGAATGCGAATTATTTATAGGTCGATGACATTGACAAGTTGAATTGCATTCACGTGACGGGCACAAAGGGTAAAGGTTCTACTTGCGCGTTCGTCGAGTCGATACTCAAGGATATGGGATTCAAAACGGGATTTTATAGGTATTTTCGTCATTTCCCAAATATTCGTCGAAAATTTTTTACATATTTTTACGGTGTATTTTTTTATTATTGACTTCGTTAGCTAAAATTTTCAAGGTCTTGCTGTTTTTTTGAATTTTTTTTGTTGAAGGTTGTGTTGAATTTCATTTAATTTTAAAAGTTTGAATTAGTAGCGCAAATTCTTATCGTATTTTTTTTGTATACAGCTCACCGCACTTAATTAATGTTTGCGAGCGCATTCGCATAAATGGACATCCACTGTCGAAGGACGAATTTGCGAAATATTTTTTTGAAATATATAACACGCTAGATCAGGTTTATTTTCGGGATAGCATAATATTAACGCATTTATTTTTATTGGATTTTTTTAAATTTGATTATTTTTTTATATTTCTATTAAAATACTGTGCTACCAATTTTTTTAAATAATAATTTCATGTGTTTGCTGTTTTCGAAAAAATGAGATTTTTTAGAATAAATCGGCGGACGAATCTATGCCTCCTTATTTCAAGTATTTGACGCTGATGGCCTTCAAGGTCTTTCACGACAAGAACGTAGACGTCGCCATCATAGAGGTTGGCATTGGTGGCGAAAACGACTGCACAAACATCATCCGCAAGCCCGTTGTCAGTGGTATTACGACTTTAGGTAGGGAAAGGTTTTTTTATGTTGAGTAATTAAATCGAAATTATTCAGACTACGATCACGTAAACTTACTCGGCACAACGTTAGCTGATATTGCGTGGCAAAAATCGGGTATTATGAAGCCGGACTCTGTTCTGATTTCCGTCGAACAACCGCCGGAAGTGCTCGATGTTCTTAAACGTCGTAGTGTCGAAAGAAATGTAAGTACTTCTTCGATTATTGGTTTTATTATTTTATTGATTTTTATATAAAAGTTTCAAAAATTACAAAAGTTACATTAAAAATATTTCGAATACTTTTATGATACCATTTTGAATAATTTTACTTTTTTTTGCTATTGTAATGTTTTAGTGCCCTTTGTTTATAATTCCCGATATTTTGCGTTATGGTTGGCCGAACGGATCACTGCCGAAATTTGGCATAGCCGGAGAGCATCAATATCTCAATATTTCTTTGGCTTTACAATTAACTAGGTTTTGGCTTTTGCGGACTAAAAATTTAGGTAATTTTTTTTAATTAGGAGTGTAATTTAGATAAGGAATTATTTTGTCTTACACGCAGAGGCGTAGGCAGGAGAATTTGAAAAAAATTAAATGAACATTATAAAAAATATAACGAAGAGCAAAAAAATTTAGTCATTAAAAATATGTGATTTCCGAGCACTTAAATTTTTTTTTATTATTTTAAAAATGTTTTATTTTTTCTCTGATCAAAACTGCCCGAAGTATGCCACTTACATTTTTTACACTTAAATTGTAAAAAAAAATTTTATATTTTTATTGGAGGACCACGGCCCTTCTCCTCAGCCCGCATACCGCTTAAGACAAATCGTACCAGATTCCGGTCGGTTTTCATTTACATTTTTTGCGTTTAGAAACGTCTGCCACCTGGGATTCGAAATCCACTAATTCTGCGGGATCTAATGATTTACGTCATTTGAAATTTGATGAACGCAATGGTTTGGCATTTACGGTACCACTTGGATTTGTCAAATCACTGGAGAACTGCTTTTGGCCAGGCAGGACTCAGGTTTTGAAAAAAGACTCAGTCACTTACTATCTCGACTCCGCCCATACACCACAAAGCATAATGGTTTATATTTTTGATTTAATATTTCTTTAAGTTTGCAAATATTTAGTGCTGCGCGAATTGGTTTTGCACATTGACCAAATCTCTTCAAGACATTCGTGTTCTAATATTCTATTGTACCGGAGATCGTGACCCTGAGATTTTAATGAAGCCATTAAAGGTAATTTTTTCAAGAGGATAATGCTTGGAATAACAGATTAATTATTATTTTACTAACAGTGTCGTATATTCAGGAGTGTAATTTTGATATGGTATTATTCTGTCCCACACGCTTAAAGCATACCGTGTCAGATTCCGGTGACACGACGAGTATGTCATATTCGGATAGCGAAGAGGTGAACAAATGCAAACGAAACGAAGGGATATGGCACCGACTTACAAATAAAGTATGAATAAATCAAAAGTGTACGAAGAAGGGGGTGAAATATGTTTTGAATTTTTTTATTTGCTTCTGCCGAGCATTATGTCAAAAGGCAAAAGAACACTATTTACACACACCGCGGAGGTAGGGTTAATTGGTGAAAGGAGCTAGGATTTTTTAAATATGTATATTTATGGAAAAGTTAAGTTTTAGAAGATTATAATGTGCGTGTATTTTAGACTAACAACACTGCAATTTTTGCATGTATTGCGGATGCGTTAAAAGAAGTGAACGCTCTAGCTGCCAGCAACCCGGCCGACGAACTACAAGTGTTGGTTACAGGCAGTCTTCATTTGGTGGGCGGTATTTTATACTTTGTACAACCAGAAGTTTTTGATAGGTAAAGAGAATTTCGTAATTTTTGATCATTTTATACAGTATGCTCAAAATTATTATATAACTCATGCGATTGTAATCTCGAAACCTTTCTCTTAATTTTCTTGATAACTTTGTACAATACATTAAGTATTTTATATACATGTAATTTTTAAAGTAAGGGTCTAATCTAAAAGTGAAGTGCCTTACCAATAGCCTTTGGGGGAATTATATGTATATGGCATTTTATTATTACTTTTATTTTTCTTAAAATACATACATAAAAATGATTAAATTTCAGATAATTTATTATACTAATTTATTCATAAAGTCAATTTTCGGATTAATAGTTATAAAATTATGAAATTTTTATTTTTAGTTTTGCTAAATTTGCCATATTTTTGTTTTCAAATTAAGCTTCATTTTTAAGAAGATTAATATCCCCAACATTGAATTGCATGCGCCAAGATGTGATATTTAGAAACTTAATCGGTATTAACACGCACATTTTATCTTGAAATTTTCTCACATTCTGTTAGTATTGGTTGTGATGTTATTTTACAAATATTTCTGTATATTTTTATTTAATTGTGATAATGCAACTTCGAAGAATATTTAATAAATATTATTAAAATTCATTTTCTTATGTTGAAGACAATGGAGAGACATAAATATTTGCGTGGAAATTTTGAAATTTGTTCTAAGTTAACAAATTTATCGATAAATAGCCGCTGCCAGTTTTCTTATCGGTGGTCATCGCTTGTGGCAGTTGTCTGCTTATATAATGTGATAGTAGTGCCGATGATGATCTTCGAAGAATTTTATATTAATTATTACATGGTTTGGTTAATTGTCAATGCTCTAACTGATTTAATTAATATCATAGACATCTACATACAAATGAAAAAAGGTTTGTACTTATATTTTTACGAAAAATTACAAGGTGCGTCAAAACATCGGAGACTCATTCGTTGAATAATAACTTTTTTATTTTCGAATGAAACATAATATAAATATATGAAGAGAGCCCATAAAATTCTCAAAAAAAAATATAAGTACAATGTGCGTCAAAACATCGGAGACTCATTCGTTGAATAATAACTTGGAGTTTTACGGGAATATGGTTACTAACTTTTTTAGGTTTCGCCCGTTTATGGCATGAATGTTATTACGAAGCATATTGTAAACATTTTCAAAGCGCGGAAAGACGTTCATAA
>SAUE01000065.1:25825-66635 GCA_009724625.1 Deladenus siricidicola
TTTCGAAAACGATGAAATTTTTTCATGTGAAATTTTTTCATGTGAAAAAATTTCTTTCATTTCGCCAAACACTGCTGTGAATCAAGTCAGGTCCTGGTTTCTAGTACAAGACGAATTTGTTTCCCTTTGAATTGAAATGGAAAAGCCTTTTGTTTCTCAATCTTTCAAAACTAAATATGTATTTATTAATTTTCTATAAGTCTTTGAACAACAAAATTTTTCTAATTAAAATTTTCTTCTTTTAAAAGTTCAAAACAATTTTGAAAGTAAAAAATGTAAGGCAAGCGATCAAAGATTAAAAGATACAATTTTGCCCCTGTAATTTTTGTTTCCATAATTTTTACAGCTTTAATTTAAGCCACTTTTTAGATATTTTTACAGGGTTTTGCAAAAAATAGAAAGCCAATTTTTATGTCATTTTAATTTGTATTTTTTGCCATTTTGTTCATTCTCCCCGAACTGCACAAATATATTTAGCGGATTTTAAAGTGCCTGTGGCACTTTTTTTATTTTGCAAATTAATAATTCAAAATTTAATAATATTCGAGGGAAATAAAAGGAAAACGCTTTTTAGAGTAAGTAAGAGATTATTGCCATTCAAAACTTTTTTTATTCTACTTGAAAATTTTTTGAAAAAGAATATTATGGAAAAATCAAACGTTCTTGGGAAAAAACTTTAAAAATTATCTTTTATTTATTAAAAAAGTAAAATTCACTTTTTAAGATAATTTTTGTTTTATTGTTTGCAATAAATAAATGTTTAACATTTTAATTTTTCCGAAAATCATTTTAGAAAAGTTTACGTTTGAATTAGGTCCATTTTTTGTTTTTGAAAAATTAAAATGCAAAAAGTTTCCTTGTATAATTTTTCACATTGTTGCAATAGTTCCGTGAGCAAAACATACATACATATTTTGTTAGGTCTGCTTTTCCTAAGATGCCTAAGCTTACATTTTTTTGTAATTTCCTATCTGTGACTTGCTGTTATTGTAACCCTACATACATACATACATATATTCGCAATAAAGAAAATTTTGAAATTTTAGTAATTTGCAGAAATATTTAAAATTTAAAAAATAACGTAAAGCAAATTGCGCAATGCACTTTTTGTTGAAAACGACAAATGTGTCGACAAAACATACAAACTTGCCTGCGTAATGTGCCAACATTTCCTCAAATAACAAAACAAAATAAGCTGCGATTTTCAATGTTTTAACCCAAAACTGAAAGTCCATCAAACTTCAGTACATACAGAACTTTTTTCCTCATTGAGAAATTCATTGAGAATTNATATATATATATATATATATATATATATATATATATTATATACATATCCCCAGATAATGACTAAATTCGCGGAAATGGTCTTCAATTAGTAACAGATAGAAATGAAATTGGAAAAACGGTCGGGAGAATGCTTTTGACGCGATTTCCGCATTGAACAAAAAGATTTTTTGCATGTTTGAAAACAACAATATATGGATAATTTTCGAAATTATAAGTTTTAAAAAGTGTTAGATTCAAAAACTAAGATGCTTGTAGATTATAAAAATTATGGTCAGTATTTTGTTTTTTTTATTGTAGCGAATTTTTCGTTATGAATAGTTTTTTTTCTTTGTGTTTATTTTTTGCTTTTTCTATATATATTTTTTATTTATTTATTTTAAATTAAAAATTTTACATTAAGGCCCAAATGATCATAAGATCGGTGCATTAACAAATGCCTTTGGCCTTTGGTTACAATATAATTAAATATAATTATAAAAAAGTGATTATAAATTATTATAAAGAAAAATATTGATAAAGAAAAAATATTTGTTGCGCGTGTATTGGTTCTATTGAACTTGAAATTTTACTCGTTCATTCTGAACCGGCATATCTTTTTTTGTTAAGATTCACACTCAATATGTATATAGTGCGTATTTGAAATTTTTTACATTCATATGTATGTTATAAAAGCAAAAATTGTTTAAAGTTATATTAAAATATATAACTTTTGAAAAATGACTTGTCGTTCTTTTGAAAAATTGATGGCGCAAAAAAAGTTCGTAAATTAGCATTGTCTTTGTTGGATTTTGCATTCAATTCCGTATTTATTTGATGTACAAGAAATTTCTATTTTTATTTTTTGTATTGCAAAATGATAAAATATTATAATTTTAATTTTTCGATAAGTATTAAATACATTTTAAGGAAAGAAATTAATTCTCTTATTGGGTTGTCCCATAATTACGGCCATATTTGAATGAATTTTAAGAAAACGATGATTTATTTTATAATACTCTGAATTCAATTATTATTAGAAATGAATGTCGGAATGGCTTCAGAAAACTGAAATATTAAAATGTTAAAATTTTGATTTGCACTATATATTTATATAACACGCAGTTGTTTTGAAGCTAGGCAGTTGGAATTGAAAGGTCATTTTCAATTCTCCAATGAATTAACAAAAAAATCCAACAATTAAAGAAAGCAAAATGAAAGTCAGAAAGAAAAGAGATAGAAAAGAAAGGCGGAAGAAAAAATATGCAAAAGTCCACATTTTTTTGTTTTTATGTCATTTTTCGCGAATTTGTAAATTTCATTTCGCTTTTTGCGTGGTATTATGTTATGGTTGGCATTGTGCACATGGACTTTGGTTTTTTATTGTTTAATAAAAAACTTAAAATTTAAGTTCCTTGTAAAAATACATATAATAAAATATCCAGGAATAAAAATAAAACGCTTTATTTTTTGCATCCGACGATGGACAGACAAATTGATAATTTACAAAAAAAATTTTTAATTTCTACATTAAAATGTTTTGGAAATATTTATAAAATAATCTTTTCGAAACTTTTTTTAGCTATGTATAGGTTTATACATAGCGGAACTGTTTTCAAACACAACGGCGTTCTTAATGTTTGATTTTTAGCAATAATTAATTTACGTTAATTTTTCTTGGTTTTTTGTGTATGTGCAGGTAGCATGCGGATTCTTCTGGGTAACCAAAAAAACGAAATTATAAAATGGCAATTCTGATACGATTATTTTTCAGATGTCTGGAACTTCAATTATTTCATATTTAATTCAATAATCAACTACATATATTCCATGATTTATTTTACTTCTGGATACTTATTATCGGTGAAAACTTAATTTTTTAAATTCATGTCTTAATTTTAAATAGCAGTAAGGCTTGAATTATTTGGTAGGTTTTTGGCAACAAAAGCAAATAATTATTTTTACTAAAAATGTCATAAGTTCACGTGTAAGCGCCTTTCAACACAAATCCCCCCACTGAGGGGGGAGGGGATTATTTTTTTGTTTGGCTGAAAACCTGGGAAAATGTTAAAAAAATCTCAAAAACCGCAAATTTCTGGAAAAGTTTCCGAGTTCGCTTCATTTCATTAATAATTTTGTTTTTATTTTTTGGCCTTTTCTTACCATAATTTAAGTTTTGCCAAAATGTTAACAGTTTTAAATTTGTACTTGGAAAAGTGCTAAATTTTCACATATTATTGAAATATTGCAATAACAAATTTTTGCAATTTTATGATGGAAAATGTGCGTAAAAGTAATAACAAGTTGAAGATAATTAACCAAATTATTTGTGTTTATCCGGTTTTCTCAATATGTCATTCACAAAACCAAAGGAAAAACTTAATAAAACTCATAAGCCATTAAAATAAATATTTCCGCAAACTTATTACAATAAATTTTTTAAACAACATTTAAATGTTTAAAGTTTGAATTATTTTAATTTTCTTCGACAAAGATCTGTATGTTCATTTTCAAATATACTTTTTCGTATTCATTAGTACGCTTTCTTTTTTTACACTTTTTTTATATTTTTAATATGTATATTATAATACATATCTATAAATATATATTATAATATTATATTATAATATATATTATATTATAATATATATATGTAAATTATAAATATATTATTTATATACATTATTTAATATACATTCATTAGTACTCGTCAACTTAATATAAATTTTTATAAAAAGTAATATTGTTTTCAATTTACAGATGATTTGCACCATTTCTGAAAATGAGCCTGAAAATGAGCCTAGTGCCTAATATATGTACAATGTATCCCATAATTATAACGGGGGAAGGCATTTTTACATTTCCCCTACGATTAATCGGGAGAAGAACTTTCCTTGTCATATGATGTATTAGTCATATGATGTATAATAAAAAATTACATACATTACAAAAGACTGGAGATAAAAGCTTTTTCTTCAGTGATTTTTTGGTTAAGAAATCATCCTGTTACTGTATCCATGATTATAAAGCTATCTTTGAATATGAACGAAGTTCAAGTTCTGCCCTCCCCCTCCCTCAGCTTTCGTTTACGGTAGTACGGTAATTATTGTGAAACACATTGTAATCTATTTTGCACAAAAACAGTGGGCTAAACTCTTATGCAGCCGAAAATAAAAAAACAGCAGCACTAACACGTGTTTTGCATTTTTTTTATCGAATTTCGTCGAATTTGAAATTAATACTTTTACACTTTCTTCTTATCCTGGAGTGCGTAAAGAAAGCTTTTTTTGGTTGGTTTTTTATTTATTGAAAGATGCTAATATTTTTGTAATATTTGTAAGTTATTTGTAATTTATTAGCGTTGACAATTACAGATTCAATGAATGAATCCTTTTAACATTAATATGTATCTTATGGGACGTTAATTAAAGTGAGTCAAAATTTAGTTTTGGAAAAAGCTTAACATTGATAAATACTTCAAAGAAAATACTTTTTTTTTATTTTAAAGGATTTTAGCTGAATGTACATATACATATGTACATATATATTCATTATTCATTCAATCCACGTGCACGTGGAATTAAATTTTAATACATATGTATGTACGTAGATCTTCTTAGAATAAAAGTTTACTCCACAAATAAGAAACTGTTTTAAATTTCTAATAAAAAACAATATTTAATCTTTTAAATACACATATGTCTTGTAAATGTTCAAAAACTTGCTTAGGGTTCAGAACTTTCTTGCACAGTCATTAATTGTGCTATTATTATTATTATTGCTTCCTCTCATGCTTAGGCACAATTCAGCTTTTCATTTACTTTCGTGCCAATATTTTCATTTTTCTCGTGCCGGTCGGCTCAAGTTTTCTTTCGGAGAATAAATTGTTTGAGTTTTGCTGGAGGGGAATTGATTTCATAGTAATTATTATTAAAGCAAAAAGTGTAATGTATACTTTTTTACCTACACCGCTTTGAGGTTTGTTTACAATCATAAATAAGAAACCGTTTTAATTTTTTCCGGTATTCGTCAATTAAAAGTCTTGTACTAAAAGTTCGCAAGGATTTGTGAAAATTCAAAAATATTTTGTTTAATAATAAATATTCGTTGTAACTTATGTACGTATTTTCAATTTATAATTTTTTAATACTTTGTATTATAGAAATTTATAAAATAGAGCTAATTAAACGGAATTTTTTACTAACTTTCGACGCGACCAAAACGTAATTGGGTCAATTTTCAGATATTGTTGAACGCTTTTTAATGTTCGACACATTCAATAATTTAATACGAATATAAATGTAACATTTTCTAAAAAAACTTTTTTATTTTTCTCGTGTTTATGTAAATGTTTTGGAGTTTTTGTAAGTTTTTTCTTCGCGGAGGATTTTGGTATTTCCGGATTTTTTTGTATAATATACACATGTGTAGTGCTATCGCGTTACTCCAAAAAATCCAAAAATAAATAAAAGTTTAATTTATCTCCAATGTTTCGCAAGAAACGTGGTTTCAGATTCATATTGCACAGAAATAAAAGCACAATTTTACACAAAAAGACGTGTGTTGCTTAAATATTTTGACACCAAAAACACATTTTGAAGCATCCCAACAACCCGTGAGAGATACACACATTTTCTGAGACGCAGTCAAGGTGTGTGTGTGTGTGTGTGTATGGCGGATGACATGTTAGCTAAAAAATCATTTTTGAAAGGTATTTTGATTTTTTTCTTAGTTTTTGACATTGTCACTTTTTTGTAATGGCACTTTTTTTGAACTGTGGAAATGAATGTGAAATTTATGTTGATGCACCAAATCAGAAAGCAAAATAGTAAATTGCATTAAATTTTTTTGTTATTTTATCAATATATTTTTATAATGTTTATAATTTTGATTATTGGGTTGGTTCAAAAATTTTTAAGCAAATTTTTTACCAAAAAATTTCATCATTCCATATATTTGGGATGTCATAAAACAACGGGATAATTGCGATTCAACCCGATTTACGATTGTCGTAGGGAAGGCACATCTCATCACAAGTAATGATGCAATCAAACCCCTCTCTACTGGAAGACTCGGCGATGTTTTAAATTTGTCGGCAATTTTGGCAACAATCCAAATTTTAGCAAATGTATGTATACTTCGGCGGTTAATCATCGAGTTGTTTGGATTTGACTTTACGGCAGATGGACGTCAAGGTCCTTTCTTGTTTTTCTTATCTTTCCAATTCCACAGTGTCACTTGCTGGGGTTGTCTTCCCGATGTTTTTGGATGTTTTTCCTACTGTTTTTCGCCGCATTCAACGTAGTGCCGCCGATATTGAAGTGGTCAAAGATTTTAATGTTTTAAAAATAAAACATGGTTCTTACGGGTTATCGGACCCCCAAAAAATTTTTTTTAGGTTTTCTGGCGCAGAGAATTCGAATTTAATAATGTTCTTACTAATTTCGTTGTTTTTGTGCAGTTTTTGACACTTTCGAAAAAATAATTTTATGACAATTCTAACAACAATGAGCAAACAAAAGAACGATAAATAATTAACAATTAGACGGGCCAAAATTCAGTGATTTTTTGCAAAATGACGGCCAAATATCAAAAACTGCACAAAAACAACAAAATTAGTAAGAAACATTATTATTAAATTCGAATTCTCCGTGCCAGAAAACCTAAAAAACATGAGCAAAAAAATTTTTTTTGGGGTCCCGTAAGAACCTAAAACACTTTTTTGGCGATGATTGTTTTAAGGAATAAAACAAACGATAACTAACTGTGTAATACCTTAAAATGACCTCGAAAAATTGTTTTTAATGGCGTATGTATTGGCTTTATTCTCTTCGGACAATTGAAAAAAATGTCTAAGAATTTTTGAACCAACCCAATATTTATTACATATATTATGTAAATTAGGTATGCACAGTACAACTTAATTTCAACTTTCGAATTTTTTCAACATTTCTTTTGCACTAAAGCACGTTTTCTAACAAATATTCATCATGACGGAAAGGTAAACTGCAATAAATGACCAAAATTGATTAGTTATTTAAAATGTAAAAATGGTGCGTCAAAATATCATATTTTGACTTTCACTTCTCGGACATGTTAATGTTGAATTGCGAAAATTCTCAAGAATTATTGAATAATAAATAATTCCATAAATAAAATAAAAACAATATATTACAGGTAGGTGACGATAACATAGACAATTTGTAAAAAGCTTAAAAGCGATTTTTCCTCGTGGAATATTCACGAAAAACGTTTTTAGGAATGACACAACAAAAGACGACATCTCGTTCGCACCACCCGTGGCAACAGCAACTGCAAAACTATCGGCATCCAGTTTGAGAACAGACATTGTTTCGACTTTATCGTCGGCCCTAGTGAAGATAGTTACGGTAGTTTTTCCGATTAAAAGCGCCGAACCGTATCAACAAAATGAAACTCATCATGGCTTTGCTAGTCTAAATGAATCGACGCCCACTATCAGCCACGATTTTTACGGGGAATTCGTCGACTCTACTTTAGCAAAAAGCGCTTATTTGAATAATACAACTAAAAGTTTGAATAACACAACAAATATTCACAACAACGTGTTGAGACTTCCAAATTTACTTCAATTTTCGTCTTCACTTTCTACGACAACAGTATACGAGACTGGATTGGAAACATCTTCGCTAACATCCCCCTCAACAAAATCAATAAATGCTGAAGCTGAGATAAGTGCGCTAGCTTCAGTGAGCGTTGAAAGACTGAGCTCAGTGGCTGAATTTCTACGGCAAATGATTTCCTACTTTCTGAACGGTCACATGACTCTGTGCTTCGTCATTTCCGGAATATTCTTCAACACTTTGTGCATTTATGTATTTTTGCGATTTCGGCGGAGTGGCTCACCCGTAATACAGTATTACTTGGTTGGTCCTTTTTTAATGAATTTATATTATGTTTGTAAGGGAGAATTCCAATTTATATTCTATGCTAAAGATATTGATATTGAAAAAATCAAAACTAAAGTTTTTATTTGTTTTTTTACAACTTGCTTTTTCGTTATTTTTAGTTATTTTTATTTTTAATTATGTTTAGGTTGCTCTCACATTTTGGCAAACTGCTCTTCTCGCAAACGCGTTTATGCTTTATTGTTTGCCTACACTTTTGTACGGGCATATTGTCTCGACGGGAAGTTACGTGTATTTGTATCCATATGCTTATGCGCTTGCGAATACTACTCATACGGGTTCCGTGTGGATTATCCTCACTTTAACAATTGACCGGTGGTTAGCTTTGTGTTATCCGCTTACTCATCGAGCTATTGGAAAAAAAAGGTTTTTCTTTTTTAAAGAGATTTTATTTTTTATTTACTTTTTGTTTTATTTTTTTATTTTAAATATGCACGTTTTCAATAAATAGCCATCACTTGCATATTTGATTTACGTAGAAATTATTTAGATTAATGATTTTGTTCGTTAAACAGTAACTACAGTAACTATATGCATAAAAATAAATTTTTTAGACGGGTGAAACGATTAATGATTGTGGTAAGTGTGGTAGCGATAATTTTTTCTACTCCAAGATTTTTTGAAGTGACGACAACATTTTACTGTGAGGTGAACGAAACGAGTTGCGAACCCACTGTTGCTCGTGCAGCTCTCACTCACGTTAGTTTGTAAAAAATTGATTTCTTTAATTTCAGTGTTTCCAAATTTTGGCTAAAGTTAAATTTCGGCTTTCCCGCACTTTTTTCTATCGCAGACATCATTGCGATATCTAGGTTTTGGACATATTTGATTACACAGATCAACATAATTTTTAATGGACTATCTGCTGACATATCGATTGCTCTCGTTGATGGGATACTCGGGAAATCCAGAAAAGAGCGGGAAAGTTGAATTTCAAGTCAAAATTTAAAAGTACAGCTCAAGTTGAAAAAATCAATAACTTTATTATTGCTGAGCGATAAGTCTTTTTTTTGGCATAATGTAATACATTTATTAAAAATACATTAATGTGTACAATACATATTTTTCAAAATTATATTACAAATTTTATAATTTTTTAGACATACTTTTTTTAGTATGTGTATTTATTTTCGTTAATTGTACTTAAATAATTCTTTGAAAAACTTCAATCAAGTGTCAAATGAATCCTAGAAACTCAGAAATGATTCAAATGAATTCAGCGAGTTCATTGGATTTGAATAAAGAATTCTTTTTTTGCAGTTTGTAAATCATTGAAAAAATTTTTATTCACGACTTACTTGAATAGTGATGATTCGTTTCTAAAAAATTAATTTCTTATACAATCATCAGACTTTCATCAAACTTTCTAATCGGTTAGATTGGTAAAAAGGGAAAGAAACTGCAAAAAAATAAGTCAAATAAATTATTCTTGCGAGCGCGGCGACAGCCGCGCGAGCACAAAAATTGAAATTTTGCTTATATTTCCTCGAAAAATCACTTCTGGGATGAGTTTAAATTAAAAAAAAATTTCTTCAAAATTTTGAAAATTTTCAAAATTTTGAATCACGAGGGAAAGACCCTCGTGATTTCAAAAATCGAAAATCGAAAGGAAAAAACACCGAAAATCGAAAATTTCCACACCCCTGGTATGTATTATATGTAGTAAAATAAGTCCCTTTAGAACCGTACTTATTGGACAATCTACCATATCATACTTGCAATGTTGTTTGTCACGGTTGCGCCATGTCTTTTGCTGTTTGCGTTGACCTTGCGCATCTCGTTAGCTTTGAGGCGTGCCATCGTGAAAAGACGCCAACTTTGCATTCCTGCTGAAAACGAATCCGATTCGAAAAGCGGCGAGAAAGACAGCTGTGTCAACCTCAATTCTAAGTAATATTCCGTTCTCATCGATGTTGCTTTTAATTATTAACTTATGGAAATTTTTATTTGCAATTTTAATATATTTTCTAATATAAATTTTAATATACTCTTAACTTTGAAAAACTTTCAATGAGTTCATTTTAAATTTGAAATACTTGGAACACCTAGTAGTAAACAAATTTTCAGTGATTGGGAATTAAGCAAAATGAATTTTGAAGTTCATAAAAAGGAAAAAAACATTGTTAATTAGCAAGAGGCCGATCTTATACATACATAGCTGCCACTTTATTCTTTAAGGCAAGCACTACAATCCACGGATTAATTTAGAAAAGAACACAAGGCGAACATTATGCTGGTGCTCGTAATCACTAAATTTCTGATTTCTGACGTCTTGCCTACCGTCGCTGACGTTTTGGAGCATGTATGGTCTTTAATCATTCATTTTTTTACATTTTCAAATGGCAGTAAAACGTTGTAGAATGAAACAGGAAATGAATGAAAAAATTAAGAAATACACGAAAAATTAAATTAATAAAGAAAGATGAAAAATTTAGCTGGTGGGCAATCAGGTGTTTATGTCGAGCTCTCTGGCCACCTTGTTTGTGGACGTAAGCAATTTCTTATTGGTGCTCAACTGTTCCACAAATTTTTGGGTGTTTTTCTTTTGGGGAAAACGTTTTCGTCGTTGCTGCCTTTACATGATAACATCTTCGATTTTTGCGAGAGCATTCCAAAAATGGCTACGAACGGCGGATTGGGCGGCGGTAAATCATTTTAAACATTTCTTTATTTGCATTATTGCAAGCCGATAATATGAATAAATAAATGTTTTTTCGTCAAATTTATTTTAAAAATTTGCTTAGGAGTTTGAAACTACGAGTAACCAGGGAGCAGGCCCAGGTCTAGGATCTTCCACCACCAACCTCAACATTTCCAAAGTGTCGAGGAGTCGATGTTGCAGTCCAAACCCATTTCAATATATCGAAGATGATTCAAAAAAGTAATTTTAATTTTTTAACTTAAAGGCACAGTCATTACAGTGAAGTATGTATTAAAATTGTTTTTTTCGAATTGAGTTTAAAATTGGAAAATTTCCGATTTTTTCCGACGACAAAAATTTAATAACTAATAAATAACAATAATGTAATCTATCAACCATTTGATTTTAGACCATTTTCTGGCTTTGAGCGCACAATCGTAGCGGAAAGTGGAGAAGGATTTCTAGACGGAAAACTAACCAATAGAACAATTTCACGCCAAAATCATTTTTCGTCGATGTACTGTAGCGATCATCGACTACATCAAGTACCCACGAACAGACCACATAGATTTCAACATCCACTGGTCACACAAAACTTTCAAAAATATCCGCCCAACAATTTCCAACACCACCAGCACCGCCATCGTCGACATCACTCGCATCATCATCGCAAAGTGTCAGCGCTACGTTCCGATTATCAGAACGGCAAAGGCTTGAGCGATAGCAAAAGTATCTTGATTTCACAAGAAAATATAGTATCGAGTGATGAGAACAGATTGCCTTCACAGGACGAGGCTGCTGGAAATCGTGATAAATTACTTCCCGCCCACGGCACTTAGCTGCGTCCTTCTCAAACTTGAGCTCAACGGGTTCCGATTCATTTTCCAATGAAAAATCATAACAAATTCTACATACATTAAACTAGCTCGAATTTTATTATATTATTATTATCGTGCAATAATAAAGTGCCTGTAAAATAAATAGTAATTTCATACATATATCGCTATTGTACACATACCTCAATATCCCGTGAGACCAGTCTAGTCGGAAGGTATTTGTGTAAAACAGACGACTTTGCTTTTTTTAGTTCATCGTTTCATTTCTACTCTTCATTCCAATGTTTAAAAAATTGTTTGAATAATTAATTTACTTTAATTAATATTTTAAAGCACTGATTATTATTTATTACATTACAAATGGCTGATATAGAGATGATAAAAATTCTCTTGGAGGTTTTCGTGGTTTGTAAAGTTTTCATCTTCTGTCACGCTAGCAAACGTCCGAAACAAACTGTAGTTTAAAAGTAGGTACAATGTTCGGCGACTATCGCCGGTAAGGTAAAACTTTCCATCACCGCTCCATTAAGATTAAGATATTGCAAAGTTGAGATCGGATCCTCGTGGAGTTTGGATGTAAGTCAATGTGATTCTTATTTTCTACTTTTTGAATCTATCCCATTTTTTAGAAGTCGTTCAACAGCCTTTGGTTAGTAATTATTTTCAATTGAGCCTCAATAATTGAGGGCGGTTTTCGTAAAAAAGTGCTTGAATCGAATTATTTGACGTATGTATCAGGGGTGAGAAAATTTTCGATTTTCGTTTTTCGAAATCATAAGGGTCTTTCGAATTTAGATTTTCGATTTTCAAAAAAAAATCGGCCATTTTTTCGAAAATTTCGAAATTTTTCAAAATTTTGAAGGAAAAAAATGTGGCATTACAAATTTCTTCTGTCGATTTTTGATTTTCGATGATTTTTTCCTTTCAATTATCGAATTTTGGTTTTTGAAATTTTCGATTTTCGATTTGTGATTTTGAAAGGTCCTTTCGAATTTCGATTTTTGAAATCTCAAATTAATTTTCGACTCAACATTTTATATGTATACATTTTTTGTAATTATGGCTGAAATTTTTTTATGAAAATTCAGAAAAGCCATTTTTATAATCAATTAATAAAGATATCAATTAATAAAGATATAATCAATTAATAAAGAATAAAAAATATAAGAATTTTGCATAATTAATTATTTTAAACTATGTTTTTTTCCTACGTACAGTATGACGTAAGATTATACACATATGAAAACGTATTTTTGAAATTTGTATTTTTAAAAACTTAAAAAAATTTTTTATTTAAAATCGAAACATAGGAAACAATTTTTACATAATTACAAAATTTTCACTTAAGCAGTCAAAATTTTTATTTTCCCAATAGTTAAGCTACAATCAGAATTGTAACATTTCTCTCGATAATTTACTTTTTTTACACATACGCTTGGTAATACTAAAAATTGAATTTTTAACGATAATTCAATATGTGCATGCGTTATTAATAATACTTTTAATCTGGCGACAAATGTCGTATATCTATTCAATTTCCCTCGTCTGTAAATTTACGCTAAAAATAAAATGGCAGAAATTTATTTATATATTTTTTCCTTTTAGGACCTTTACTTTTAAAAAATCTCACAATTAAAATGTCACAAAAACGTTTTCATGTCGATTGGTATAAGAATAAATACGGTACATACCAGAGATGAAACTTTTTAACTGATTGGATCAGTAAAAAAGAGAAAGAGGTGCGAGCAAAAACATGAAAAGTAATCATAACTAAGCCGAAAAAATTATTCGGCCTCGGCGACAGCCACGCGAACGCAATCATTGAAATTTTGCTTATATTTTCTTAAAAAATCGAGGATAAATCGGGTTGAAATTGGCAAAATTATTGTGCAAAAATTTAAAAATTTTGGGAAATTTTCGGAAAATGGCCGATTTCCCAAAAATCGAAAAAGCCTTATGATATTGAAAATCGAAATGAAAAAACACCGATAATCCGAAAATTTCCACACCTCTGGTACATACCAAGGTAGGCCGCAAATAAATTTTATTTACGAAAACTACAAATCGCAAATTTTTTTACAAAAAATTTTTTATAAAAAAATTTATAAAACGATTTAAAAAAATTCGTTTACTTATATCTCCTTAATAGGATCGTTTAATACAATGTTATACCAAAGTCTACATTGCGGATTTGAAAAAATAACTGTTTCCGATTTTTTTTTAGGATTTCGATTTTTGGAATTTTGGCTATTTTTCCGAAAATTTTGTATAAAAATTAATTTTTTACTCGTATTTGATCAAAATTTAAGCAAAATTTTTGCGCTCGAGTGGCTTTAATTTCTTTTTGTTCTTTTTCTTTAATACCAGTGATTGAAAAAAGTTCATAAACTGAACTTTTTTTTCTCGAAAAAATAATTTTTTATGAAAGTTCTTACAGAACTTTTTTCGTTTCTGTTTTCGTTTTTTCATTTCTTTTTTTAACATGAATTTTTGGCGCACTTTTTGGCATGAACCTTTTGTGGACAGATTTTCTTTTATTTCGGCACTTCATTTTTTTATATCTGAAATTTTAAATTGTTTAAATTGTGTGAAACTTTAAAAACAGTTGGGGTTTGCTTTATTATAAAGCTGAGCCTAAAGCTTCGCATAGCCACGAGACTCGCCTGCTCGCCAGACTTGCCGCAATCATACTTTGAGTAGTTTTTTTTTCGAAAAATAAATTTTTAATAACAATTCGCAAGTGTCCTAACACCGAACTTTTTTATGCCTTGAAAAAAAACTTTTAACGAAGCTTCAGCGTTAAAAAAAACATTAAAACCTTAATTTTATTCACATATTTTGACTTTTATTATTTTTTATAAAACTAAAGGTTAGATTTAAATTTTCAATTGAAAAGGGTGGAAAACCGTGCCATAATTAAAAATCGTCAATATATGGAATGACGTATTTAAAATCGGCAATTATTAATTTTCATTAGTTCACATGAAATGTCGGAAAATTCAATTTTTGAAACGCAACTAACATTTTTTATTCCCACTTCATTTTGTTTACACTGAATAGCACTAAACTCTGCTAGAAAAGCTCACATAAATTTCCCAGCCAAGTTTTCATTTTTGTCTCACGTCTTCGCAAAACGAATTTTTTTTCTAATATACATAGTGACCAAGTTTTGTTATTTATTTGGTCGTTATGTGATCAGTTTTTTTAATGATATTTTTTAATGGTGGACAACTCCAATGAAAGCTTAAACTTTTGTAAACAAAATGAACAAAAAAATTTGTAGAGCAGCATGGCATTTATGTGGCGTATTTTTTTCGTCAATTTGGTCCAGCGCAATTTTTTACGTAGGGTAACCAAAATCTGCAGTACAAGGCATCAAAATCACGGAACTTCTGAGGCATCAACTGTGCATGTATCCTAACGACCAAGTAGCTATGCTTTATGAACCTGATATGTATAAACTAATCTAATATACATACATATGTAAAAAAAGTCAAACATTACACAAGATGCAAAGATCTATTATAAAATTACTGTTTTATTTTTTCGAATTTGGAAAGCTGAAATGAATTTCAAGTCTGAATTCAAGTCTGGTGATGGTTCAAGAAAATTTGAAAAATGTTCAAATTCAATTTAAATCGGCAGTTCAAATCAATTTGAAAAAAGCTCAAGTTCAGGATGCCAGTTCAACTTGAACTTTTCGAAATTTATTTGAACTATCTGCGGCTAATTTAATTATTTTTGATAAATTATATTTTTTAGTTAATTTAAAATAGATTATTAATGGATAAAGTTTTATAATCAACGAATACGACGATTTTAAACTAAAAAGTTCAAGCAGAACTCGCATTTTGAGCTTGAACTTATTTCAAATTTATTTGAACTGGTGGGAGGAACGACATTTGCGGAACCAGACATTTGCGGATTTCAAAGTTTAACCGACTTTTGGAAGTTTAATCGAAAATATTTTGGTAAGTTTAATAATTGATTCGATGCAGAATTTCGTTCTGAGTCGAATCACATGTTAAACTTTTTTAAACTTTTTTTTTCTTAAAAATGATATTATTGAAAATCTAAAAATAATTTAACATTTTGCTTAAAAATGGAAAATGTTTTGTTTTTTAATAATAAAATTTTCTGAAAAAAGAGAAAAAAGTTTAACATGCCATTCGACGCGGAATGAAATTCTGCGCCGAATAGATTATTTAAACTTTTCATGTGCCATCAAAAAATTGGTTAAAATTCGAAATCCGCAAACGTCGGTTTCCGCAAATGTCGGTGCGCCGAACTGGTGACTCCAACTTTTTATTTATTTATTTGGTCAACTCATTTTCATTTTCAAACAAAATAACTCATTCAATAAAATTGAAGTTTCCGTAAAATATAGAGGAGGAGGTGCGAAAAATATCTCACATGTGTCTCAATTTGTAGGACTATTTTTCCTCTTTTATCATTTTCAAAATTGATTTTTCCCGTCATTAATATTTTTGCATGTATCCAGACTTTTTTCAACTCATTTTATGTCTAATACAAAATTATTCGGGGAGACTTAAATTTTCCAAAGATTAATTGTATTGCAAATTTCGACAGTAATGGAGTTCGCCTTAAATCCAAGCACATTTTAAGAGTTTTAAAACCAAAAACTTAAAACATTAATGGGTGCTTGCAAGACCGGAGGTCTCGGTTGCAAAATGCTGCTGAAATTTGAAGAAATTTTAAAATTTATAGCATTAAAAGGAGTCCAGAAAATGTATTTATATGGATTGTGAATAAAAACAAATGTCAAAAGTGCCATAAAATAAATTGCTCTATTTATCTGAAACAATTTCGGTTAAAGAAAAGAAATTTAATTGAAACTCATTAATTATTACTTAAAAATGTGTTCTTGGCATATATTACTACAAAACATAATTTTCTTATATAATTTTCTTATATGCAGAAACAATTTTTTATTTGGAATATAAATACCTGGAGCAGGCTCTCTAGGAATAACATTTAATTTTTTGATATTAATTGAAAAAATGCGCTCGACAAATACATTTTATTTCACAATTTTTTCACGATAAAAATTTACTTATTTTTCACCATAAAAAATTCGCTCGTCAAATTTAAGAAAATTATTGAAAAAATCGATTTTGATTAATTTTATTTTAAATACATATGCTCTATTCTGAAAACAATTGTTAAATTTACATTGTATAGAATATTCTGTTACAATTTTCAATGTATAATTTATAAAATAATCAATAATTTTTTATATAATTTAATTTTTTATACGTGAAATTGTCTAATAACCTAATTACATATCTCTCCTGTTGTTTATCAACTTCTGTAATATACAAAAAACCATTACATATGTATGTATATGCATGTGTATTTGATTCACGTCGCCATTTTCAGATTTATTTTCGTGACTGCGCTCGGTTAGAATTTTGATCTGTGGCTCTTTATTTTTGCTTTGCTCAACAAAGTTCTCTCTACGCACGCAACGTACACGCGATACAAGTGAAAAGAATTACACGCGTGTGTATTACAACTATAATACCACGAACAGTCACTATCACGCAATACTTTTTGTTACACACACACACACACACACACACACACACACACACATACATACATACATGTAAAACGTATACAACCCTATGCGTACATATTGACAAATGCACTTTTCAGTTTTCTATTCCGTTTAATGCAATATATGTGAATAGAAAAACTAATTTTTCTTGTTTTAAAGGGAATACACTTTCGTAATTTTAACGATGCCTCATTCATCCATTTTGCACTTTTCGACTATCTTTTGCACTATTCGTGCACTTTAGTGAGAACGTGTTGAATTTCTCCTTTTAGACTTTTTTCTTTCTCTATTCCACTTGTTGTAAATGTCTCTTCTTTTCTCGACGGGCGTGTTCTCGGCTCCTTTTCTTGAGTCGATTTTTTTCAGTATTGCGTTTAATTTCACGGGTTCGTTGACTTTCAACTTTGAGCATTTTCAACACTTTTTTAATATATTGTATATACATTATTTAAAGCATAATCTTCACTTATTTATTTTATAAAACGGAATGTGTGTTCTCAAGCACTTCAGTACTTGAGAAAAGAAAGAACATTTTTGGCTGTTTTTTGCAAGAAAAGCATAATTTTTGCGTAAATTTAAAATTCAAATGGTTTGCTTTCCACCACCCAGTTTGACGTAATATTTAACGAAAAGGCCTTCAATTTTTGGCTAAAATTTAGAATTTTCTTTGTACAGCATTTTTGCTTAGTTTCGCACTTTTTCATTTATTATATGAGAACATATTATATGGACTGCTGCATTTTTTATTGTTAAAGTTTCATTTTTCGATGAAAAAAATTTCGCTCGCGAAATGTTTGACCTTTGCACTTTGAGTATTTGTTTTTGTTATATGTACATATTAAACAAAAAATTACCTTGTCATTACATATTTTAATCTTCCGTTTTGAAAATTTTTCATCGTTATGTACTTTTTATAACATTTTTAATATTTCGCTTTGCCAAAAATTAAATTTTCTATCACGATGTGTGGATCCGGTAATCGATAAAAATTCTGAAATTTTTGTGTTGATAAAAATTTCGATTTTCGACTTTTTTTGGCCATTTAGAAAACTAAATTTTCAAAATTTTTAGATATAACGAAAAAAATCTCATTTTTTTATTTTTCAAAAAAATCAATTCTTTAAGAAATTTTTTGAAAGTGTTTGGAATTTTTCGATTTTTGATTTTATTAATTTATTTTTGTAGCAACCCGAATTCCAGTATCATTTAAATACTACCGGTTCCAAAACAATATGAAAGTATTATTTTTAAAATAAAATTAATTTTTCATTTTTTTTTGTATAACATTTTTAATCTTTACCCATTTTTTGTATTTGCTTTGGGAAACATTGAAATTAAAAAAAATTGAATTTTTTTGTAAAATTTTTTTCAATATGCGAACATTTCCGAAATTTTAAAATTTTTATTTTGGATCAATTTTTTGATAATATTTAAGGGAAAAAACACACGAAAACGTTTGTTATTCTAATGTTCTGGAGCAATTCTCGTTCCGATTTGGAACAATTAATATTCCGTACAATATAGTTCATAATTCCGCTCAAAATTGTGTGGTGGGCGTGAGAAAGTTGTCCAAGATTATTTTTGTTCTGAATTACAAAGATAGTTGCATTTAGAGGCGTATTAACTTGTTTATTATGGAAGAATATAATTTTTTTTAATATTTATCACTCTGAAATTTATGTATGTGTTTATTTAAGAGGCTTGACGTTTACCATTAAGTTTCGCATGAATAAAGCTGAGTATGTTTAAAAATATTACCTTAATATTTAGAATCTTGTTATTTTCTCTCGAAATTTTCAAAATTTGTCGTTTGTCGTCGTTCCACTAAATCTTTTTTGTGATTGCCCATTATGTCAGTTGTGAATTTCATCTTTAAAATGAAAATCGATACGTTACGTGAAACCGCTCTTGAAGTAAGTGAAATTAATGCAGCATGCACATATGCATTGCTTGTGGTAACTATTATATGTCTACTTTTCAAAATGCTCGCACTTTGTTTAGACGGCGTTAATTTCGTCTAAAACGCGCAGAAAAATTCCAACTTTTTTATACACTTCTTTCTTTCTGTAAAAAACTTAACGTTAAACTTATATAAGTTTTGTTAGCTTGAGTCATTTCTCTAAAATTATACATTTTCGCTACGGTAAAATTTGTCTCAAAAATTTTTTTAAATGTCATTTGTGTTTATGTAAAAGTAGTGATTCATTTGGCATTTCCCTGACAATGTGAGATAACGACAAACATACATATATACTTTGAAACCTGCTTCGTTATCGCATATTCATCCCTCGCCCTATATAATTTCTTAGGTCAAAAAATATGATACATTTGTTTACAAAACGTATAAAAATACATTTTAAATTAAGAGGCAGAGAAACCAGAAAATGTGCGCCAGAAAGAGGAGACAAAGTGCTACAAAATGACTACAAAATAGTTGATTGATTTAGTCTTTAAGTTGCAAAACCTAGGACTTCCTGTATTAAAAAAACTTAAAAGAAAAGATATGTATGAATACTTTGGACGCTTACCGTATATGTTGTATGTATCATGAAAGACAAGCCCAAATGTAATATGAAAATTATAGTCATTTTTCCAGTTCAATTAGTAGAGCAAAAAAGCTAAAAGAGTCACAATTAGATAATTATTTTCAATTTGATTTTCATTTATACCAAAAATGTCAACATAATTTTTGAGGAACTGAAAAAATATTACAAAAAAGTTATTTTATTATATTATTATGCCCCCTTATGTGAGCGAAAATGTTTAACATCGTGAATAAAGTGGAAAATATTTTTGTTTTGCACTATTTTCGCTTTTTTTTGTTATTCAAAAAACGCAAAAACAATAATTTTCAGTTGTTTACGTCGCACTTTGTTTTCGCCAAAAAATTTGGAATGCGTTGCGTTTTTTGCGAGCTTTTTTTCCCATTCGGTTCGCGAGCGTTTTGTTTTCGCTGCGAAATTTTTTATTTTTTAGCAAAAATAAAAAATATGTTTTTTGGTGATTAAAAACATTCTTCGAAAAAGTCAAAAAATTAACTCAAAGAAAAACGAAATAATGAATAAAAAGTAAAGCTCTTTTGGGCGAAACTATCTCCCAGCGAGTTTCTTTGCCATGGCGATTAGAAACATATATAAATAAATAAATAAATATTTGGAAGAGAATTGAAACAGGTTAAAATATTTTATCCAAAAGTGTAACAAGAAAATCAATATCAATATGGGGGATTAACGGAAAAATTAGGAAAATCGAATTTTTTTCAAAGTCAATGGAATCCAAACAATATCTTTTACATATTATCATAACATGTATATAATATAGTGTTTTTAAATTTATTGAATTGTTCAATGAAAAATAATTTTGTAATAGCGGCGGGATGGTCGTGAAATATTTTTAACCTATCGTATCAAAAAATTTGATTGCACTTAAAGTAGTTAGTGTAGGCCGCCGAAGACATTTATAAAAAATTGTTTTCATTTATATGTTTTCCCGAATGACTAACCCACTTTAACCAAATATAGATTTAACGTTAAACTTATTATATTAAAATATTCATAAATTAATAAATCTTATTTTATATTTCGCAATTATTAATTTTTTATTAAAAGTTCAATCTACATAAATTACGATTATGTTGCTTTTTTACGAATTCGTCGGCTCTGAAATTTTGTATCCAATGGTTAAATTTTTAAGCATTCGTAATTTTTAAAATAATTTATCGAATAGGAACAGCCAACCACATCAAAATAGTAATAGTGTTGGTAAATTACTTAATTGATAAGGAAGTTGTGCGCTCTGCCAAATGTTCTATCTTTGTAAAAGTTTTATGCTTTCGTTGAGTGACGTTTTGTTTCCTGGCACTTTCACTGCCTTTTCTTCAGTCGGGATATCTTTGCTATTTAACTAATTGTACAGTTGCGGTCATTGCAAAACTTTCGAAGTTTCTTCATTTTTTTGCAATTATCGTTTTGATTCGCAAAACGAAGTTATGTGCGCAGCTTTTTTTAATGAATTTGTCTCGCTTGGCATTTTCGATTTTTGTCTTGTACCGTGTTCCCATAACAACTAGAGAGAATTCAGAATATATATTACTAATTTTTTGCTGAAGTTTGGCAATATAAATACCATAAATTTGCAGTAGAAATTTAATTTTGAGTAGAATATAAAAATCGCAACAAAACGCACAACAAAATTCAAGGCGGTGTGGAAATTGTGAAAAGTCAAAAATTGCTAAAAGTTTATTTAAGAAAATTTTTCGAATAAAAAGCACACGACAGGCATGAAGCATTCTTGTTTGATAAACAAACCACAGAAATTATAAGTGATACTTTGGTTTTTTTACGTAAACTTTAACAAAAGGCATTTCATAAACGCGCAGTCTTGAGGTGTATTTAATTTGCATGTTTCGTATTCTCCCATACTTAAGCAGTGCGCGTGTTCGAAAAGTGGAAAAGATTTCTCTTTATCTCATTCTCTTTCGCTTTCTCTCTCTGCCCTCTCTATCTGTCTCTATCTCTCTTTGAAATTTCTTGAACATCTTGGAAGACTGATGTCCGTCTGCTTTACAAAAGTAAAATATTTTCGAAATGGATGCCATATGATGTGCCCCCGAGGGCGCTTATTTTTCTTTATAGGCATATACATACCTATGTAATTACACATCCTATTTTATATACGTATCCACTAACAAATTAAACTGTATTCCTCTCGTTTACTTAGTATTTTTCTCTCGTTTACTTAGTATTCGATCCATTGGTCACTAACACTTTTATCTACTTTTGGTTTAATCTTCCATGAATTGTGCACTTACAGACGCAACCATGAATTGTAATTAATGATCTTTCAATAAATACCCAATTTTTCATTTCACTGCCAACAATTTTCCAAAATATCTAAAATATCTAACAAACTTTATTTTCCGACAATAATTACAGCGCCCTACAAATAAAAAGGCGATTTTTTGTTATCTGCAAGCTTTTAAATTTTTCGAACAAATCTTGCTATCTATATATTTACCATCATCATTATTGCATGGGAGTTAATATTTATTCTAATGTTTGTGGAGGGAAATGTGTGCGTGTGTATATGTGTGTTCATGCAATTTGTATGTACACGTACATATCAATATCAAGTCTATAATTAATAACGCGGCATTTCGATTGTATGTATGTACATATGCGTATATGTACGTATATCTGTAGTTGTGTATGCGAATTCATATGAATGTATTATGTGGGAATCGAGAGTTGGTTGACTGGGTATTCAGTGAATTTTGATCTTTGTACATTTTATCATAAACGATTAGAAACATTTCGCCAATGATTTTTTCTTTTTTTAATTTTGTTTGCATGACAATTTTTGTAATCTGTCACATGTTAATTGGTAAAATGAGCAGGAATGAAAAGCATGCGGATCCTGCGTCTAAAAATACGTTGTTAAAATTTTGCTTTGTATATTCATTTTTTGTGATTACAGAAAATAAAACATAAAAAATAATAGAAACTAGAAATTAGGTGAATGAATGAAGTGCATGGCCATTACATAAAAAATCATAAAAAAGTTTTATGAAGAGGGAAAAATATTTCGCCCAGCTGCATGTAACTAAAAAATATAAAGCGATTTTGAAATTTTAGAAACCAAAAATAATATCAAAAAGTTATGAAAAACATTTATTTGGTTAAAAAATGCCCTATTCACTTTTAAACAGCTTTTTTCCATGTTTATGCTTCCGGTGTAATATTTTAGGAATCTGATACGATTATGCAAATATGTAAAGTACAACTTCATTGTCTAAAAATTTGTTATACACCCATAACTGTGTTATCCTAACCATTCACATGTTTATTTATTATAAAAACATTTTGTTTGTTTGCATGTTCGGTTACGGTAAAAATTCGAGTATGGTAAGTTTTTTTAGATTACACAAAATTTATGGCGATTATTTCGCGATATTTGAATTTTGGTGTATGTAATACATAGGGTATACGATAAAAATTGATATTAAATTCAGACTCATATCTGGGTAATTAATATAACCCCAATGTACATCAGTCATAGATTTGAATAGCATGGGGAACCAATAAGGCACCAATGTCAGTGGTTTTTTAATTTGAATTTTAAATAAAAGAATTTAGTTCGTCTTCAACATTTGAACGAATGATTTTCAAAAAAAAATTTTGTGTTATGTATACATATGTATTCAAAAATATTTGCACTGCGTATTTGTCGTTGTAAGATATTGTACATCGCTTAATTATTGATATTATTTATTAGTCATTTTTATTATAACATAAATTGTATGAAAATTATTTTTAATGTCAAAAAATTATTAAATAAATGCATAAAAGTAAGATATATAAGTTATATACATTATAACTTATCCTCTAATTAGTTTTATATAAATTAGAGTAAATATTGGCAAAATATTTAAAAATTAAGCGTTTAAAAGGTTAGCTAGCTTCTTTGATCCTCTCATCATCTTTGACTTAAATGTTATAGGTAAATATGTTCTTGTGTCAGCCTTTCAAAAATCCATGTTTATATGTAGTAATTACCATATTATAATATTTTAGGTATCCATTTTTAGGTGATCTATGTAAAGGTAGGATTTTTTACAGTACTTTCAATAAAGTTCACGAGCAAAAATGATGCAAGAACGTTCTGCGTTAATGAAGTGTTTTGAGATTTTAAAGCGGCACGTTCCCCAACAATGTCCCAAATTTGAGCTAGTTTATTTGCTTAATACATATCTATTTGCATAAGAAGATTTCGAATTTACTGTTTGTGCGTCTTTCTTTCCATCATTTAAACAAAATTTGACAAAAAAAATCGCCAAAAATCGGCAACAAAAAATTGACTTATTTTTGATTTTTTGCCTACTTTGCTTTATTTACCTACTTTTACCAAAATAATAAAGCGTGTAATCTTCGTATGCATCGTTTATATGTACATAGTAATTGCCGTGTTACATACATATACATACTATAATTTTACTTTCATACAAAAACGATCTGTTAGGTTCTTAGTTGTTTTGAGAAAATAAGCGCGCCGACATTAGACATTTGTGAAGGTTACTTTTGCACAAATGACATTTGCGGAACAGACATTTGCGGAAAAACAAAAAATTGAAAAATCAAACTAAAATAAAGGTGGAAAAAATCGACACAAATATAAAATAAAACTTCAACTTAAAAAAGAGTTCAAACCGGTTTTTGTTTTGTAGTTATATTTTATTGAGTCTGGTAATATGTACAATTTTTCCGCCGGTTTCGAAAAAGTCACTTGCGGAAGTTTAAGTAGAAGGCGCAAATGCCGTGGCACAAATTCGGCTATTTCCACCACGAAAGTGGTGTTCCACGTACTTACATATATACATATATGTATGACTCATATTTTCACTATGACTCATATTTTCACTGGTTATGACCTACTGTTGCAAATTAACGCGATCCATCATGTTATATGTATATAGTTGGATCGTGACATCACGTCACTCCCATGTTGAAATCATTTGTTCCGAATGTATTTTCGCGTCAAGATAACAAACAGTTGATTAAATTGCACTTTTTTCAGCGAGAAAGAAAAGTTTCTTCGAAAAAAACAAACATTGTTGTTGTTGTTGTTGTTGTTATAAGTGTTTTTTCAATGTGTAAAAAGATTTTTCATAAGCGAACAAATTTAATAATTTTTTGGTATAATTGAATGCAAAATTGATATTTGTTCAGGTCTGTTGTATTTCATTTTAGTGAAGTGTTTTGGGAGTTGGAAAGGCGCCTACAAACTGTTTTTTGTTTGTTTTTCACATAGGCACATTCGTTCGTTTGTTCATTCAACGTGTTTTCGACGTCTGCAGCTTTCAGATGCTTTAGGTGGATTAGTTATTTTTTTCCACCGTGGAAATGAGATGGAAGAAAAAGAGCGGATGAACGTGAAATGCGCTGCAAAAACAAGAATGAAAAAGAATGGGGTAGAGAAGTCGGAAAAATGTCTGAAAAAATTGTTTTTCCTGAAAATAACAATTACAAAAAATCTTAGACGAGAGGAACTCTTATCTGCGATAAAAAGAATAAAAAATTGTTTTTCGTTAAAAAATTTGTTCCAAAAACAATAATAAATCATTTTTCAAAAACATTTGACATCATTTCTGAGCCAATTTAAGAATTTTGCTACCGTACATGTAGAAAAAAAATTTGCATATGTAAAATTGCAACAATATGTAGGTAGATTTATTGGATCCGCTTTCGACTTCTGCCTTCTATGTACTTCAATACGTCCTCGCTTTCTACTTCAATATGTAAATACCTACTCGTCAGCTATTTAAAACCGTTGTTTATAGTAAAAGTTTAAGCAAGTTGGACGTTCGGGTTTTCCTCATTGATATATTTACATAGGTGGGAAGCGAGAGAAATAAGCTGGCGTGAAGCTATTTCAGCAGAAAATCATTTCACTATTACTTTTCACAGAAAGGGCTGATAAAAAGTGAAAATTCATTGAAAAAATGTTGAAATCGCATTTGGCGTTATGCCTAATTGATATGTAAAAATTTTACCAGCTTTTTGTATTGGTTTCTTTGAATTTTTTTGAGGCACAACATCTCTACATAGTGAAAACTCATGAAAAAAAACTCGTACTCACCTTTTCGTTTTGTAAAAAAAAAAAAAAAAAAAATTTTCGTGAAAAACATTCCCTCAGACATTTAATTATTTTATGTTATCTGATAAAGTGGGTCAATATCTAAAAATTCAACAATTATGCTGATCAACATAAAACCGAACATGACGTTCAAAACATAAAAAAGAACAAATCAAGAAAATTTAAATTTTTCTACATATTTAAATTTCACGAAAGGGTGGATTAGCCGCTATTTGCGCCATAAAAAATATAGATCTTTATTGAATGACTTTTGAAATACTTTACCTTTCATTTTGTTGAACTTCTTTTTATATAAACTAAATAAAATTAATAAGGTGATATACAATGCTGTTCATAAATTTTTAAAAGTGGCGCTATATTTATGAACAGCAGTGTATTACATAATATTGATTAATTAACATAAGTTTGATTTTAATTAAAACGATTTTCTGTAATTTTGGACCGGCGGAAATAAATATTTTTAGGTTTATTTTGGCTGTATGCCAACTTCTGTATGCCAACTTTCGTATTTCAGCAATCGGTAGACAAAACACGCTCATATTTTGCGGTGATATATTAAAATTGTTCCTATTATCCAATTTAAATTGGTTTTCTCGTTAATTCTTTTTTGCCAAAGACAAATTTTTTGCTCATTTGGTCCAAAATTACAGAAAATCGCTTTTAATTTTCCTTCGAATCAAATTCTGCAGTTTTTTTTAAATTTTCTATAAAATCTGCTGAATATTTAGCAGAAAATGAACAATTAACATTTTAAAAATCAGTAAACAAATATTTAAAATATCTTTTTTTTTTCAAAAATAAGCTTTTTTCCCGCTCAAAATGTCTGAGTATCAAAACGTCTGAGGGTGGTTATGTCCCCAGCTAGCGCACGACACATATGCATATGCATATGCATGTACATATTCTGCAAATGACATTTGATTCTCGAGGTGCTAAACCCATTTTTATAAGTGTTTAGACGATATTTTTTGCGGTAAGCGTTTAGAAATTATTTGATTAATGTCTTGTGCAATCGATGATTTTGTAGAAAATTTTTATTTTTTGTCTGAAATTTCAAGGCACACACTCATGGACACACAAACTCACACATTTATTTTGACGGTATTTTCATGTGTGTGTGTTTTTTTTGGTTGGTTCTCATATCACATAAAGAAAAATTCAGACGTTTTTTTTGGTATATCAAATGTGCAATAATAAGAAAAAATTATAAATATGCACTTTTTTGACCTTTTACAATTTCTTTTTTTTTACATTTGACAAGATTTGCACTTTCACTGCATTCGTTTTATAAATTCTAGCCTCGTAAAGAATTTTTCTTTTCAGTATTTTCAATTTCTATTTTAAATTTAATTGATCCATAAAACTTCATTTTTTAACAGTCATTTTTAGAACTGATTAAATTTTACTTTTATTCACTTTTACAAATTGAGTTTAAAAGAATAAGAAATTGATTGCTGATTTGTAGAGTCGCAATTTTTGAGTTTTAAGCCATCATACAGATTAATAAAACGGCAACAATCAAAAATGTATACAATTTTAAATGTATACAGTATGCATACAGTAGAGTGACTCACCAGTCCCATTTTTGGAAATTATATATCACCGATGTCTTTGAAAATAAAAAAATTCCATTTTTTAAACAGGAAAGCAATGATTGAAAGTAGTGGGGCGTTTCCCAGAAAACCCCAAAATTTTCGTGCATATACACAACAAAAGAATTCAAATTCCTTTTGGCATTAAATTTAAATCGTATCCAAAGAAATTAGCAAGCAGTCGACCAGTAATTGGAAAGAAAGTCAATGAAAAAAGTTCACGTATGAACTTGGTTTGTAAAAAATTTCTTGGCGGAGAGAACTTTTCGATCAAAATTTTTTTCGATTTTTGCCTTGAAAATGGGGTGTAGTACATACTACACCCCATTTTCAAAGCAATAATCGAAAAAAATTTGATCGAAAAGTTCTGTATGTAGACAATTTGAGGAAAAAGAAATAAAGAAAGTTCATGTTGCCAAGAACTGTTTCGGTTTTTTTAAGTTGAGGTTTTTTTTAACTTTTTCCAAACATCGATTTTAACAAATCCGACTTTAATTTCTTGATAACAATTAAATGAGCAAACAATTTATACAAGAAAACGGTAAGAAATCGATTAAAAAGGCCAAAAACAGAAAAAAAGGATGAAGTAATAGGCAGTGCGGAAACTGCCAATGGGCTAGAAACATAAGTTAATATTGCAATATTTTGTTTTTGGAGTAACGCTATAGCACTTGAAAGCGTATACGCATTTTTGATTTTTTATTTTAATAACACGTAATAATACATACATATAATATTCTTTTTAATATTCTTTTTGCATTTATGTAAATGCATAAATTTGATTTTTACGTGATTTATTTTAATTTTTACCCTTTTACTTTACCCAGTAATTAATAATGTAAAGCATACACTTATCATTAAATGTCTTTCTAAATTTAAACGATTTTGTAATTTTTGAGACGTTGTTTTTCGTTTTTGTGTAAAAACATTTTGGAATACTTTATGACGATTTTCATTGAAAGCTACATACTTTTTTGAAAGCTACTCTTGTCGTTTCTTCGACTATTTCGGTTTTGTGAACAAATCCGTCTGAGATAGTATTACAAAATTTATAATTTTCGAATTCTCCATTTACAAAATAGGTTAATTTTCCTTTTGGATCCATCTCGGTCTCAATGTGTTTCTTCGGAAAAAAACGAAAAATCAAAGAAATAAAATGAAACTGCAGTAACCAGCAGCAGGGGTGTGTGTAATTACGAAAAATTATTTTTGGATCTCATAATTCGTAAGTTGTTTTATTTTTCGTAACTCGTCAAAAAATCAAAAAATTTTCACATAAAACTTACAATTTTTTGATGTTGAAACGTAGGAAAAATGTCAGAGAAGCCTCGTCAGAGAAAATTTTAAAAGATTTGGCTTAAAATTCCTTGAAAATCGCACTTTCTAGCGCAATTTGAGATGAAAAAATTTTCAGAAAAAATCGAAAATACCGTACACTCGTAATTACCTGATCAGCAGTATCATCATTACATAGTAATCAATTTTATATTAGTCAAGTCTAAAATGTAAAATGTCTTTTATGGATGAGGGAATATCGTATTCTGATTTTTCTGTACATTTTTCGGCATTTTTTCTAAAATGCATAACTTATAAACAATACAATTTTTATACAAAAATTAAGAATTTTAAATTTTTTACTGGATTTCTGCTTTACTCAAAAAAAGAGTCCATTGAGGGCTATCCCCCCCCCCTCCTCCCCGAAACCGGAAGTGTTAGTGTAAAAAAGGAAGGAAAAGATTTTTTACCATTTGCATTTTTGTCACGTATCAAACATTGTGCACCACAAAAAAGCTTCAGTTATTTGACATGTTAATTTTTTATTCATAATTGTTTTCAATGTATTCAATGTATGTATGTGATTTGTTTTTGGATTTTCATACAAGTGAAATTCACTTATTTAAAAAATTCATATTAAAAATAAAAATCTAAATGTTAGCAAATAAGAAAAAACGGTAAGTTTTCAGACATAAAAAAAATTGTTATTCTTTGATTACAGGAACGTTCTACAATTTTTAAACTAAAAAAAGGCGAATAGTCAGCTTCTAAAATTTTGAAATTTTATTTGTTTGCTTCAAAATACGTGGATGAATATTTTCAGATATTAAAATCTAAAATACTCTTTATGATTTTCGAATTTATTTAAATGTAGTAACCGCACGAATTAATAATTTCAAAGCAAATTTAATTAAAAATATATTCTCAATTTTATAGAAGAATCAATATTTTTTACTTTTTTCCTTTTTTTACTAATATTGTTTTCAATGTAATATTCGATTTTTCCTAATATTCGATTTTTCGTGTATTAAATGATTGTTTTTCACATTTTAAATTTTTAACATATTAAATAATTTTGTTAAATCGCTATCGTTCAAAAAATTGAAAAATTACTGTAAGTTTTTCACACCCAAAAAACTTCAAAGATTAGCTGAAAATGTTTTCAAAAGTGCTAAATTATTGCGATATTTAGCATAGCAGCAAAATGATTTTGGAAAAATAAATTGTTTCATTTATTTATATTATTTTATATGTCATTAATAATTTTTGCGCAATTATTTATATTTCCATTTAATTGAAACGCCATTTTACGCCTACCTAAAAGTGAAGAAAAATAGTCTTTCCTTTAGCGTATTCGTAAAGAAATGACGATGTAATTGGCACTACTTCAAATACATACATACCATTTCATTTGATCACCGCAAATACAGACTGTTCTAATTTACGCAAATTAAAAAAAGTTATGAATGTTTTAAAAATTTCTTACAAAAAACTTGGCGATGCAAATAAATTTTTGGATTTTTTAAGCGATTTAGTCGCTTTTTTATCTTTAATTTTATAAAATCATCAACCTAATAACATATTAGGTCATGCTCACCTACAAAAATTGTCTTGATCTGTATGAAGCCCATTTTTGCCAAAAAAAAAGAAGTATGTATCTCAAAATTAAGGTTTCTAGGCTAGACTTACTATATGATGGCTTAGCATAAATTTATGAACTTTTGCATAATGAAGGTGTCTGGCAAGTTGTTTTTTGTCTGCTTATTTTCGGTTTTTTGTTATGCTTCTTTATAAAATGAAATTCGTTTTTATTTTCGAATTTGTTGCGAAAAGTGAAAATCAAGTTCTTCGAATTCACTTCCAAAGTCTCAGACGAAAAAATGCTGTGAACACAGCGGAATTGCCGTCTCGTTGCTATTTTTTATGCACAATGAAAAGGTTGTTTTTGTGCTCCCTTATTTTTCAATTTTTTGAAGTGAAAAACAACTATGGGAAGCAATTGTTTTCGTCTTTTTTTCTCTCACTGCTCTCTTAATTTGTCGCCGTTTTCTTCTATTTTCAGCAAAATTTTTGTCTTGCGCAAATGTTTCATATTTCTCGACTTTTTATGCTTTTTGATCCCTCCTTCTCCACTTTGAATAATAGTCTGCTTGGTGTTTGCTCATCTTTCTAGGATTCAACTAATCACGTTAAAATCTGGCGACTCGTCCGGCTGTCTGTTAATCTGCCACAAACTTAAGTGTTGAGTTTTTTAGGCGAAGAGAAAATTAAACATTTCAAAAAACGTTCCATTCACTTTTTCTGTGCACTTTCACGCACTTTTTCCAAAATGTTTCTCTTTCTGTGCTCGCACTTTGTTTACGACACGCCAGCAAAAAATTACTGTCATTTTTCGTAGTTGGGATGCTTTTTTGTTTTTGTTATTTGAAAAAATTCATCCATTTGTTACAGCGGTGGAGTTTCTTGCCTTGTAAATTCCTTTTTTAGAAAAGAATTTAACGCACATTAAAATTAGTTTTATTTCCTCATTAAATGTGTCATATCGACGTTTTTATTGGGAAAGATATGATATTTTTTAATAATATATCTCCAAAATTTTCTTTAACGGTTTTGCTTAAAAAATGAATTTTAGGTGTGGTGGCCCTCTTTGAATTTTGAATGAACTACAGATTTGCAGATTCAAGCATCGATTTCCTACACACCTCTATTCTAGAATTTTATTGACAGACAACTCGGCGACCAGATAATAATTTATATACTTTACGCAAATGTTCGTATTTTGAATTGTCCCAATGGAACAATTTTCGGCGTCGCTGAACGCGGCACCGGCCACTTCAGAGGCAGCGCTAAATTGCTTTGAGAACTTTTCGAATAGCGCAAACTCTAACGTGCAGTCGCTCAGCGCGATGTTGGCCGCAATAAAGGCGGCCGGCTCACCCGGCACCGCCATTCCCTCCCAACAGTCTGCTTTTGCGCTGCTGAGAAAGTCGGCCGGGGCCGATTTTGGCTGTGATCTAGGAATTCCCTCGTCATCCGTACCGAACACGTCCTCCATGTCCACTTTTATGTTGCCTACACAGAATTCTGCAGAACCGCAACAGCAACAAAACCTTAACGACGGAAATAACAGCGGAATTTTTCTCCCACCGAATTCAAAAAATTCACCTCCGCTAGCAACATCATCGAATTTTTTTAATTCTTTTTCGGGGAATGATTACTTAACGCCTACCACGTCTTTGCTAAACCAACAACAAACTTCAACAATGCCAACCGTATCCGCTGCAGAGGCACCAACACAAACCGCCGTGGCTATGGCAAAATTATTTGCGCATGCAGGCGGCAACTTGGAGGTTTTCGCGAAGATCCAACAGTATATGGAAGGCTCCAAGTCAACTCTCACCGAGACCGCCAACACATCCAGCTCGACGTTATCATTTCTGTCAAATTCCCCTTTGCTGATGGGCAGTGGTAAGCTTGGCGATTCATGTTTGAACAACCTTCAAAAACATCATCTTCTGCAACAACAACAACAACAACAGCAGCAACAAACATCTGTGCTGCCTGTTCAAAATTTTGAACAGCAGCAACGACAATTTCAATCCAGCATAAAAGCTGCACTCGAGCCGCACATGAGCGCCGCCCTGAATGCGGCCACCACCTCGTCGTCCATCAGTAGCGGTGGTATGTCGATGGCGATTTCCCAATTCAATAACGTAGCCTCCTCCAACGGAACGGCGGCGTTGAAGGAGGAAAGCAATCCGGTACGAAGAATTCGACGGCGACGACCCAAAAGCCCTCGACCGATGAAGTCGTCGAGCGGAAATTTCAAAACAGCGAATTACTCCTTTTCTGAGGTTTGTTCTCCTTTTATATCATCTCATATTTCATTAATCACATGGAACATTAGAAAGTTTTTTTCAAAAAAATATTGAAAATTTGTCGTTTTTGGTCTGTAAATTACGGTAAACCATTTAATTATTAGCAGACAACAGGAATCAAACAAAAGAAGTAAATTTTAGCTTTTAATCTTTAGTTTTTGTTGTGATTAATTGATTAGAAATGAAAGCTTAGGCCAAAATCAATACGCCTAACTCGAATTTATGTTCAATATTTGTCTAAACACTACAATATCATACACAAATAAATAGCGACATGAAAGCTAACTCATACCAACAACGTTTACCTTTTTCGTTGCTTGTTTCCGTTTTGTTCCTCCAATTCCATCGAATTAAAAAAAAATTTCAAGCAAATGTGCTAAATTTTAAATATTTCTGCATTTATTTGCTTTTTTGCGCAAAAATAATGCTTATAATGTTGCTAATGCCTTTGTTCGCTAATTTCCAGTCTAATTTGGCGTTTAATAAAAATGAAAAATACCGTTAAAAAGCAGCTATCATCAATGCAAATTGAACAAATTGGCACTTTCGATAATTCTCTACCAAACTTGCTTTGCCATATTTTCGAATTTTGCAATTTCTACTTTATAATTAACATTTTTGATATTTTTTGTATTAACTAAAAGTTTCATACACCTTCGACGATTTTCTCTTCCTGTAAAATTTTGCTGATATTTCAATGACCTTTTTTTACAAACTTTTAACAATTTCTAAATGCAATTAATTATATGTATTTAGCAGTGTTTCCAATTTTTGGCTAAGGTTAAATTTCGACTTTCCCGCGCTTTTCTGGATTGCCCGAGTATCCCATCAACGTGGGCAATCGATATGTCAGCAGATAGCCCATTAAAACTCATGTTGATCTGTGTAATCAAAAATGCTCAAAACCCAAATATATGAGTGTGAAAAAAGCGCGGGAAAGTCGAAATTTAACTTTAGCCAAAATTTGGAAACACTGGTATTTAGTACTGAACATCTATTAATTTTTTAATATTCTAAAAATTGTGTTGTACGTGGAAAAATATAAGATCTAATCTGATTTTTTTCGAAAAACGGTTCACTTTTATTTGCATTCTTAGATTGATTTGCAAATTGCAGTCCGTTTTTTCCTAGTTTCGGGGTGTAAATAAGCATATTTTCACGTGAAAATGTAACCAAAAAACGAAAAATCTACCCCCACAACCTTTACGAAACAAAATTCAAAAGCTTTAAAGTTCTCAAAATATTCTAAATGAACCTCAAATTCGTTTTCTACATTACCTTTATCATCCACCTTTGTCTGCCATCATTACACTACAGTAAAAGTCTTTCGCTTAAAAAACTAGCCAATTACAAAACCAATTTTATGGTGTTTTTAACAATCGCCCATTTTGTTGCATTTTGAAGCTTATCAATTTTTGCCTTTTCAAGGATTTTATCGTTTTAGACATTTGATAAAATTGAGCATTTTATAACAGCAAAATCAATTTTCTTTTCTTTTTTTTTCAATTTTGGTATGAGAGAGTTAGTGGTGTGTTTGCACACCAATTTGTATAGCTGTTTTTCCGCATAAAAACTGAAAAACAAGAAAATTCGATAAATGATAAAAGTAAAAAATTAATTGTTTCAGCAAAAAAATCATTACAAAACAAGAGAAAATGAAATAAAAATTCACCGCAAAGAGCGCCACTAAAAATAAAATCACGCATTTATGTAATAGCAAAATGGCAAAAATTAAATCACCATTTACCAGCGATGATAAAATCAAGGTGAATGTCATATTTTTATTTTTCGTATTCCAAATGCTTGCTTTTCTTTAAGAAATTTCAATTTTCACATTTTTATTTAAAAGCGGCTTCAGAGAAATTATATTCTTTTAATGATATGTCATACATTTATTAACGAAAAATATTTTAAAATTTAATTCGATAGATTGGCTTTGTTAGATAATCGCCATCATAACAAATAGAAAATTGGAACTAAATTTTTACCGTAAAACATTTTTTAAAGCTTAAGCCCAAACATTATAATTTTTAAATATACAGTATTTAAAAGAGAACAATTTTATCGATTTTTATTTGTCAATCAATCAAATTCACAAAAATGTACATACTTGATTAATATTTTTTTTTATTTCGCAAATATTTGTCAACTAAAATTATCCTATACATATTTCAGCAACAAACCAACACACCCGATGACCCTGTGATCAACTCTCCGCCAACATTTATTCGCGTACCCACCGAGAATTCGATGAGCCTAGACGAAATTGAGTCGAAGAACGATTACCAGTCACATTCGAGTACCGTACACTTTGATGGTAAGCCCAAATTGTCTCCATTTTAAACATATGTACTAAGTTTGCAAATGTAATTATTACAAGTGCAATTATAATTTATACATTCTTGAAAATATATATTTATTATAAAAAGTTGATTTCTCTAGGTGATATGGACTTTAAGCGCAGTCACAAGGCTTGTCTGGTGTGTGGGGATCACGCCACGGGCTATAACTTTAACGTGATCACGTGTGAATCCTGCAAGGCATTTTTCAGGCGCAACGCACTTCGCCCTAAGGTTTCCATATTTTACAATATTAATATTACAAAAATTTTATTATAATTGTTTTTATTATAATTTCCATTATTTTTGTGGATTATTTTATGATAAACTATTAAAATAATTAGAATGGTAATCTACAGGATTTCAAATGTCCATACACGGATGAATGCCAAATTAATACAATAAGCCGCCGATTTTGCCAAAAATGTCGACTTCGAAAATGTTTTATGGTAATATTTTCATGGAATCATTGACTATTATTTATAATTGCATTATGCACATTTTTATAGGTTTATGTTCGGCATATTTGGTTACAATTTTTGTTGACATATGGATAAAATAATTATGATTTTTATAGGTTGGTATGAAAAAAGAATGGATCCTGAACGATGATCAATTGAAACGTCGAAAGAATTCGCGACTGAATGGCGCCAAAAATAATGGTAACTACATTTCGCCAACGCCAAGCTCCGCCTCCCACTGCACAACGCCCACGCCGACGCCCATGTCGCAGTGTAGCAGCAGTGCCGGCGGATTTAGCGCTCTCAGTTCCCCCGGGCACGAGAATCCACAATACGCGAAGAATGAGATGGGCGGCAGAGAACGAGGCGGTGCAAATCGGGCAAGCGCTTTCTTCGCTTCATCCCGACATTCCACTGATCTGCCCGTTATTAATCCGCCTTCCGTTCAATCGGTACTGTACATAAATTGCTTTATACATATGTACAAATTATGTGAGAAACTCAAATTAACCAACTTTCATGAAAATGTAATTTTTAATACCTACTGTAAATGCTAATGTTTAGATGTCGAGCTCTATTGCAACGGGTATTTCTTTGAGCCCCGATTCACCAACTTCTAACAATCTGAACAACGCTCTTCCACAAATTGAACCCGGCGAAGATCAAGTAAAATACTTTTTTTTATTTTCTTGAAAAAACAACGAAAAAAACGAAAAAAATAATCCTTAAAAATGGATATATGTAGCTTTAAAATTTAATATGGATAGTATGTATAAAATATTATTATATAGTGGATAAATATAGCGCCTTTATTTCAACATATAATTTTAGTACAATCCAAACATCATGCACATTCGTTCATCAAATAACGCACAGGTCTTCCCGATTCCATCAAACGTCAATACTTCAGCGGCCTGCAATAACGCATATTCTTCTGCGATGTCGTCGATTTCACTAGCCTCTTCATCTTCGTCGTCCGGCTGTGCCATCGCTCCCCCACTGCCCTCCTCGTCTGCGTCATCCACCACAGCAACCCAGCTTGACATTAACACACTTGCTATCACAGAGGCTGGTGCCAACCTCCCACACCCCGCCTTTCCGCCATCTGTTGAAGCATTACTCCATCGTGGACAGCCGAAGATTGCCCTATCGTTTGAGGACTACCAACGCCTAATTCAGTGGAATGCAAGTCAAACGGCTAGACCAAATGCTGTCCAGCAGCCACAGAAGCTGCAGCAGCAGTCATCTTCCGTCGCCGCCACAGCCAACAACAGTTGCGAATACAATTTTGAGCCCATGGACACATCATCATCAAATCTTTCCCTTGGCACAATTGGAAAATCATTCGGCTCGTTGTCACCAAGCTTTTGCCAACAATTAGCGGCAGCCGGCTTTACACGTTTTCCGTCGCCTATGAGTTCCAACACACACGGTCAGCATCAGCCATTTATTCAAAACTATTTGGAGCAACATCAACAAAATTTGGCACGTCTTAAGTCCGCCTCGGCCACAATCGCCACTAATGAGCATATAGCGTCCACTTCAGCTGCGCCACTAACACTTATGTCCAAAGAACAATGTACACCTCCGGCAGTGAATATGTTAGCCGGCTTTGGCTCACAAAATCCGATAGCTTCAACGTCTTTATCTGCTGGTTTTGGGCAATCCATGCCGGCGTTTGGGGCTATGGGTGATGGTGGAATGGGCGGAATTGCAGGTGCTAGCGCTGCCATGCTGGCCGCAAAGAAAAAACACATGGAGGATACCATTCATGACGAACTCTACAATTCGTTTAATAAGCCACTTCCAATGGAGGTCATCAAAAGCAATGTTCTACAGGTATATTTTAAATTGGCTCATTTTGTAATAGTTTTGCGTGCTAAAGAATCATGCTAACATTTTAAATTTATTTCTTATTAAATAATACCATTTTATAAATAATATTTCGGTTATGATACGTTAGACGTTTTAAAAACGCCAAAACAAATTTTACTGGAAGTCCATTTAGGAAATGTTGCTTGATGACAATTATCGGCTCAATTCGTTCGAAAGCAACGAGATTGAACTGGTACGCAAAGCATTCAAACACATGGACGAAAAGTTGGGAGATAACGAGAAAAGAGCCACGGCTACCGTCGGGAAAAAAGACCACAATCCCGTGGATATCCTCAACATCATGGACATTCCCATGAGGAGATTTGTGAAAGTATCAAAAGAGTTGCGAACATTCATGGAACTTTCTTCTGATGGCCGGCTCCAAATACTCAAAGGTGTGCACAAAGATCTTGATTTTTTGAGTAAAATATAGTACCAGAATAAACAAAAAAAATCAAGCATATATACATATATGTATATGTACGTAAATAATATATCGATACAAACTGTAGTAGTATTAAACATGCTTCACTTAATAAAGAAAATGGGGTTCATTAGTTTTCAATGTTTACACTCATTTTTTGACAAAAAAAATTTATGTAAAAAATTTTCTCGCCACAAAAATAAAGATTATATTTTAGCGGCAATGATCAATTTGCTAACGATCCGTGGTCTATTGAGGATGGACCGAGACCAAAAGAATTTCGCATCGCCAGTTTTGGGTGATAACAAAGTGTCGACAAATTTCTTCGAAAGGCTCAATCATAACAACCAAAAAAATTACTTTTTTACGTAAGTTTTTTTATAAAAATCTTTTAAACTTGAACACCAAACGTGAGTGAGAAATTTGGCTAAATAAATCGAATTATCAAATTCCAGATGTTATGAAATGATGCATGAATCCATCCGAACGGACACCACAGCTATGTACTTGATCAGTCTCATGATACTATTTGATCACTATAAAGATCTAATTGATGAGCGTGACCAGGAGATAGGGCGTCGCAATAAAGAACACTACGAAAATCTTTTAAAAAGGTATACTAAAAATCATAAATGCAGTTTACTTTCAAAAATAAAATGCCTCAATATTATAGATCATTTGAGATCCGAATTTTTACTACTGTAAAAGTTTTGAATCAGACATTGAAAAATATTACTATTGATAAAATGTAATGGTAATACTAAAATGAAGTAAAAATAGTAATTGTGTTAATAAAATCCATCTATTTAGGTATGCGGAATCAATACACGGCGATAATGCACCAAAAGTACTTGAAACAGTACCAATTGTTATTCGGCAACTGTATAAAGTAAGCCATTTTGCCGCCACAGCATTCGTGGGTCGCGTTAAGCCAGAAGAGGCAGAACCCTTGCCCACGGAATTCTTCAAGACCTCCGTGCAGGAAACAAATGATGAGGCGAACGCACCCATAAGCGTCGTGGACGAGTCAGAAGATGACGCTGACGCGCCGCCATCAGTTGACATGCCAGCGCCCACTGTCGCCGCCGAATCTGGCTCAGGTGAACAAGTGGCTGCTGACAAGATCAAACGAGAAAAATACGAGAAAAGGTGATGAGAAAATAGTGATATGAATAGAAAAACCGTGATAGAATTGTGATAGATATCCCCAATTCAATTTATGAAAAAATTGACAATTCGGTTTTCATATGTATGTATGTATTTCTTTCAATACGAAGTCTTTACACGTTTAGCTGGTACACTTTGAAGAAATTGTAAGAAAGGTAGTGGCTTTTCCGTTTTGCAGATAAATTTCGGGTCTTTTTTGCAAATCGCCAAATTATGTAGTTTCAACCGTTTTACATATATATGTTATTATTATTCGACGAACAACGAAATGTGATATTTATATATGCACTATTTAGAATATTGTAATCATTTCGAAAAATGAAAGTTGTATGTAAATCATCTTTTGTTCTTTTCGGGCATTCTTCATTAGTTTGGTGTTTTTTAATAATTTATAACATACTAATATTTTTGTATATTTTATAGAAACATTTTTATACACACATATTACCAAAATCAATTAATATATCCAACACAACAAGTTGGTCATTTTTAAATAAAAGTGATTGTTAAATGTGTCCAATTTTTCGACATTGCCCAATTCAATGAGAAATATACCACGGGTATTTTTTACATCTGAATAGTAACCGAAAAAGTTACAGGTATTTTTTAAATATGAAGTAACCGAAAAAATTAAAAGTTATGGCATGAAAATAAATTTTTAAATTCGAAAATTTCCAAAAAATCTCGGAAATTGTTTCAAATGATTTATAACCATGATTTTCAAAAAAAATTAATTTGGAAGCTCAAAGATTTAATCTTTGAAAATCGAATTAGGTCAAAGTTTAGAGTTCTTAACCAATAAAAAACCCAATTCTATTTCATGTGATCTCCTATCATATGCTAGTCCGACTTTCATTTCATTATATTATTCCCATGTGGTTTCTACAGATTGTTTTATTTGCTTTTTAATTGTTAGTATTCATGTATATATTTTTAATCAAATACTGTTCACAAATTATAAATAAATAATTTTGTGTTGAAAATATGTTTAACAACCGATACTGTATAACAAAAGAATTTTATGATATATGAAACAAACTCAGTTTTCAAATTGAAACGCATAAATCGTGAGGAAAATAATTTAGTCCAAAAATAGAAACGAACATAACATTCAGCAAAATAAAAGTTCCATGACGGTCTTTTTGAAAACTCGTTGCTTAGCACAATCCATTTGGCGAAATTCTGCTTTTATCATCTCGAAAAACAGCAAATCCTTGTCGTCGACGGGAATAGCAGCATTAGCGTTTACGTTCTAAAATGGGTAATAAACAAAAAGTAAAAGGCAGATATAAAATCATATCTAAAACTCGCAATAAGGAACACGCAATATCATTTTAAGAGCCTCTTAAAAATTAGTATAACCTCATTAACAGCTTTTTACTTTTAAAATTTTTTCGGGAAGTGTCTAAAAATCGACCATTTTTGTCTCTTTACATAACAACTTTTGTTAAGCTTTGTAAGGTAGACAAAAAGAAAGTTTTACATTTGAATTTCGTATAGTATTAGGTTGTTCAACTGCTAATGCAGGTTTTTGACTTTTTTGTATTTAATGGCATTTTATAATGGTAAATAGTTATTGTAATGCTAAATGCCGCATGTTGCACAAGCGACCCTGCAGAAGTTGAACGAATTGGGCTACGAGACTCTGCCTCATCCGCCGTACTCACCGGACCTCTTGCCCACCGGCTACCACTTCTTCAAGCATCTCGACAACTTCCTTCGCGATAAATGCTTCTAAGACCAAGATGACATCAAAAACGCCTTCAATGAGTTCATCGCCTCCAGAAGCCCAGATTTTTGCGCTACCGGCATCAATAAACTTGTTTCTTGTTGGCAAAAATGTACTGATTCTAATGGTTCTTATTTCGATTAATAA
>SAUE01000065.1:82079-92286 GCA_009724625.1 Deladenus siricidicola
CAACCTTTAGTTGAACTCGAAACTTGAACTTTTTTCAAATTACCTTGAACTCGAAACTTGAACTTTTTTCAAATTGCGTTGAACTGGAAACCTGAACTTGAACTTTTTTCAAATTGTGTTGAACTGGAAATTTGAACTTGAACTTTTTTCAAATTTCCTTGAACTGGAAATTTGAACTTGAACTTTTTTCAAATTGCGTTGAACTGGAAACCTGAACTTGAACTTTTTTCAAATTGTGTTGAACTGGAAATTTGAACTTGAACTTTTTTCAAATTGCGTTGAACTGGAAACTTGAACTTTTTTCAAATTTCGTTGAACTGGAAATTTGAACTTGAACTTTTTTCAAATTGCGTTGAACTGGAAACTTGAACTTTTTTCAAATTGCGTTGAACTGGCAAATTGAAAAGTTCAAATGAAATTCATTTGAACCGAAATGGTAAAACACTGGGGTAAACTAGGTTTTATCCAAATTTATCGGCAAAAGAACAACAAAGCAATCTTTTTTTTCTAGCAAACATTTGTAGGCTAACAGTAATTATGGAGTTAAATAATCTATGTTTCAAGCAGAAAACTTTTATTGGCATTTGCTAATTCAAAAACGAGTTTCTTGCAAAGTTGCTCACAATTAATTTTTCACTAGTCTTCAAAGCGGCGCTTCGCGCCGCGCATTCGATACAAATCGATCTGCATTTAAAATAAATTGTTTATCAAATCTGTCTCTACTGTCAGTTGTCTTCTGATTGTCTCTATCGCCTTTTGTTGCTGTTCTCTGATTGTCCCTACCGCCTTTTGTTGCTTTTCTGGTTGTCTCTATAGTTGGAATTTTTATTTTTTACGCACGTACCTGAAATCAACTATCTCGCGACATTTTGGCGCTTTGTTTTCTGTGGTATTTTAAACACAATTTCATTTTACTTGAAAATTTGCAATTTTTCTTCACAACGAGCTACTTGACACGCTAAAATTTCAAATTGAATTTGAATTTCTTTTGAATTCATGTCAATTTCATTCAAAATAAAATGACAAATGTTCTGCTCGAGACATCGTTTTTAAATTTTTCCTGGTATGCGCGTAAAAAATAAAAATTCCGACTATACCGCCTTTTGTTGCTGTTCTTTGATCGTCTCTACCGTCCTTTATTGCTGTTCTCTGATTGTCTCTACTAACTTTTCTCGGTTTTATTTTTTTGCTGTTGTTCTCTTATTGCCGCATTGCACACTCGCACCGTATGCGTTTTGTGCGCATATATAATGCAAAAACCCGAAAAAATCAATCTTTCGTAAATCACTCAAAAATTCGACACATTTTCGCGCTAAAATACAACTCAAATTTAAACCGGAAATACAAAAAATGTTAGAAAACTTAGTAAACCGCCGTTTAGTAGATAGGGGGATGGAAACACTGGCTCACCAAAAGAACACTTTTCTCGAGTTTTTTTCTTTTTTTTTGATCTAGAAATTTTTCATTTCTTTTCGGCTTTCGTAAAAATGTGATTTTGTCAAACCGATTTATTAATTGTAATTAAATTTTAATTACATTTTTTCAGTTTAGGCTTTTCGATAAGCATTAATTAATGTGTACCTCGGGAAAGGTTTGGTTTCGAGAAGCTCGACATGTTGAAGATATCGAAGGCACTTCTCTGGAAGTCGAGAACAAAGATGACTGGTATATTTTTAAAATAATTTTTTTTCATTTTTGTCCACTATTTTGCGCTTAATAATTCTTTGTGATCCGATATTGTAAAAGAACCAAATTTCGTTTTAGCTACGCTATTAACTTTTATTTTTTACTTTTTTATTCGCTTAACATAACGCTCTTCGGTCACGAAAATTCATTATTTTACATCCTAAGGGTTGCATTTAATGTGAATTAGCGTGAATACCAAATCGAGTTTATATTTTTTTTGTATTCTAATTTTTTGTCAAAAAAACTTGAAATGCGTTGACGAGTTTTCAAGATTGTTGGGTAGTTTATGGAAAATAAATATGACATCGCCAAATTTTATTTTTGTTACAATGTCAATTTTGTAATATTTTCTTATTTTCTTTGAAAATTTAGGAGAAAAATACGAGAGCGAATGAAAACGGTTTCAGTGGCGCTAGTCTTTTGCTTAAATATCGGAGTTGATCCACCAGACGTGGAAAGACCGAATCCTTGCGCGAGAAAGGAGGCATGGGTTGATCCGACCACCTCTAACCCGCAGAAATCTGCACAAAAAATTGCGCTCAGTTTGCAGAAAATTTACGAGAAATTACAGCCCCGAGCCAGGTTGAGATTTTATTGGGGATTTTTTGCAATTTTTAAGTTTTATTTTTTAGGTACAAGTCGGCGATTGACCCTACCGTTGAAATAGTGAAAAAACTTTGTACTAGTCTCAGAAAGAATGCCAAGGACGATCGTGTTCTATTTCATTTTAATGGTCACGGCGTGCCAAAACCGACGGAAGCGGGCGAAATTTGGGTGTTCAACAAAAACATCACACAGGTTTTTAGTTTTATCAGTTTTAATGAAGATTTAAATTATGTTCAAAAGCATATTTCAAGATGAAATTTGATGGTGGTAAATTTGTCAAAACAATATATTTCAGTACATCCCATTATCACTGTACGATCTACAGTCGTGGATGGGCGTTCCGTCCGTGTATCTATGGGATTGCTGCTCGGCTGGTACAATTGTAAATATGTTTATAAAAATTGCGGATGATCACTCCCTAAAGCTGACGGACGCCAATCGAGAGCATTATCCGTCTACGATTATGGAAGAAGGCGAACCTCACGTTTTCAATAGTTCTTTCACGTCTTCTTTTAAGGTTTGGGTTATTCAGCTTTTTCTGTTCCTCGAAAAATTTGAGGTAAATACATTTTTTAATGTTTTAAATTTCTACTTTTTATATTATTTTTCTTATAACAATTTTTTTGTACCGATTCGGTAGTTGATTGTAAGGTGTTAAAGAAAAATTTTCTAACATTTTATTTTTTGCTCAAATAATGTCTAAATTATGTCTTTTTCGTATTTCCCATTTGGTTTAGTGGTAAATTTGTAGAATAACTTTTTCTTAATTAAAATATTTGGGAAAAATTGGATCATTTTGTGTTGTAAAATTTAGGAAAGCATTCAACTTGGCGCTTGCGAAGCGGGTGAAAATTTGCCTTGTAATCCGGATTTGCCGGCTGATTTATTTACTTGCTGTTTGACTTCTCCAATTCAGACCTCACTTCTGTGTCATATGCTAAAAACGGGTACAAAGAATCGATTTCCGCCAAACATTATTGATGAAATTCCGGGTGTTCCAACCGATCGGCGGACGTTGTTGGGCGAATTGAATTGGATTTTTGCGGCCATTACGGATACAATTGCCTGGAGTTCTCTGCCAATGGACACTTTTCAAAGGTTATTTAGACAGGTATGAACATTTCACGTTTAAGACAATAGATATTACTTTCTGGCAAGACATTGTTCAGGAATATTTCAGTTGTAGAATGTTTTCATTTATTCAATTTTTTAGCTATAGTCGGAATTTTTATTTTTTGCGCGCGTAGTGGGTCAAAAGTTGAACAAAAATGTCCTAAGCGGAATGATTGGCATTTTGGTTTGAATGAATTTCGGAAATTTAATCTGCAAATTTAAATTAATTTGCAGACAAATTTTGCAAAAAAATAAAAAATTGACAATTCAAAAAACAAAACGCCAAAAATCGTGCAGGGAGGACTATTTCAGCTGTTCTACGCGCGTAAAAATAAAAATTCCGACTAACGAAATATTTTTTGAGGTTTTCTGTTTTTGAGTATTTAAAAATGAATTTTTTAGGATTTGCTAATAGCGTCGTTGTTTCGAAGTTTTTTGCTGGCGGAGCGCATAATGTACGAAAATGGCTGCCATGTCGTTTCACAGCCACAATTGCCATCTGTGCACTCGCACCAGTTTTGGGAATATTGGGATCACGCGCTGGATCTCTGCCTCAGCAATATGCACAATTTGATTGCCGAAAAGGGGAGCATCGTTCAGTTGAGTCACAACGATTATTTTGTTCCAACTTCGCTAAAACACAATTGTGAGTTTATACGCGATATTTTGTTACAAATTTGCATTGCGTGGATAGATTTCTACTAACGCAATCAGTGAGTTAGATCAGTAATTATTTGATGGTTTCAGTGATGATCGAACTTTCTTCGCTCAATTCAGAGGTAGAGTCCTCTATCAGCAGCTTCTTCATCGAACAATTGCAAGCCTTTGAAGTATGGCTTAGGTTTGGTATCGATAAAAGCTCTCCCCCACAACAATTACCTGTTCTACTTCAAGTTTTGCTGAGTCAGGTGAATTTCTTTTTATAATGAAATGTTTTAACAATTTTTTGATATTTATTTTCACTTAACGATTAGGAATTTGTAATTTCGATTATTTTTAGGCTCATAGAGTTCACGCGCTGGAATTATTAGCTAGATTTGTCGACTTGGGTTCGTGGGCAGTGGTGGCCGCGCTCTCGGTGGGAATTTTTCCTTATGTCTTGAAACTTCTTCAGTGCGGCACCAAAGAGCTTCGACCTGCGTTGGCTTTTATTTGGGCGAAGATTCTTTCCGTTGATCCCGTTTGCCAAAACGAGCTCATCAAGGATAATGGGTACGAATTTTTAATTTAGTTTCTTTAATTGTTTGTTTAGTTTTTATTGGAAAATTTATTTGGGAACATTTAGGACCACTTAACTTTATACGTAAAATATAACAGTAGAATGAAAGTAATAACTGAAACTAATATTGTCTGATTTACAAAGGCATTGCTCTAATATATACACTTAAAATTGTTGCAAATGATAATCCACTTATTATTGGAATTTAGATTTTTGTACTTTTTAAACATACTTAATGATTCTGCGATAGAGCCTCGATTAAAAATTGTGTCTGCTTTTGTTTTGGCGATGTTAATCTACAACAATTATCGGTTTGTTTTATTGGAAAAAAATTCTATAATGTTTTATGATTAAAAATTGCGTAACAATGCACGTTTAGGCCGGCTCAAAAGAAATTGATAGAAAGTGACTATGTTAGCGTCTGCGTGACATTGCTAGCGGATCCGATTGTTGTAAAATGCCATATGCTCTGCCTTTGGTTACTGATAGGACTGGGCAGACTTTGGGTTGAATACGACGAGGCTCGTTGGTTGGCTACTCGAAATGTCACGTACGAACGGGTATTGTTTAAATTTTAGGCAATTTTCAAAAATTTATTTTTTTCATAATTGGAATTTCTAATTGACCTACTTTTACGATTTTTTTGTTTATATTTTTACTTGTTTTACGGCAACAGAAATGAAATAAAAATTTTTATTATGATGTTTATATAGGTTGAGGAATTCCTCAGCGACGATGCGCCAGAAGTTCGAGCGGCTGCTGTTTACGCGCTGGGGTGTTTTGTACATAACCGATCCCACAACAACGAACACGCGACAATTGTGCGTTTTTTCTTGCTTTTCAAATACTTCAAATTTAGAGTGGAAACATCTTCTTGTGCTGATTTTCAGATTGACAACGATATTTGTCACGCTCTTTGTCAGAAGTGTGCCTACGACGGATCTGTGCTTGTGAGAGCGGAGCTTGTAGCCGCCATTCAGTGGTTTCTCATCGATTTCGAAAGTCAATTTCTTGATTTTTGCACAAAGTTGGATGTTGAAATTGAGGTATACATTTGTTTTTCAAGATCTTGCAAGATTAGTCGTTTTTGGTTGGAATCGAACAAGACATTTTTCGAAAAAAGCTTGAAAAAAAATTCGAAAGTAAACATGATTTTTTCGACAAAAGATTATTTCAAGGGAGTAGAAAAACTAAAATTCTTAACCAATCCCATATGAAAAATTTTGTGCTGAATTTATTATTATGAAAAATTTCTAGTTGTGTCATTGGCATTAGCTATTCCATTTTTAGATTTTTTTTACTAACAAAATTTAAAGTAAACATTTTTTATGTTTAGCTGGCAGCTGTCAAAAAGAATAAACGAGCAATACATTTATTAAATGGAGCTGTGAAGTCATCCGAATCGAATAGTACAATAAAGCGATCAGCTTCGACAATTATAAGTAAATTTTTTGTTTTCTAGACATTTCTAGGCATTTCAGTTTTTTTGTTTATCAATTTGGGTTGATATCGATGTTGTTTAGACCCAAAGAGCGTCGACAGGAATTCCGCTTTGCGGAAGTGTAGCCTCATGTCGCCGAATAGGGAAGCGCCCGTTATGCCCACATCACAAGAAAATTTGAAGTATTTCATTTTCTGTTTTTTTAGTTTTTTTTTCAAAATTTGTCGTTCAGATTGCGTCTTTTCGAGCAAATGCAGTTTTTGGAGGCAAAGACATTTAAAGGTTCTTTGGAGAGAATATGGCTCGCCCTTCTCCGGCTATGCTTTGATCCATTCGAGCAGGTTTCAACCATGTGTATAGTACGTTTTTTACTGATAATGAAATTTATGATTTTTTTAAATTTTATATTAAAAATTGATATAATGTTTGAACAAAAGGGCAATTTTTATTTTTAGAAACTGGTAAATCACATATTTGACATTATGTCGAAACGAAAATCGGAGCGCGTAGCGTCGATGGTGATGGATAGGATACGAAGCAAAGAAACTCAAATCAAAGAAATTAATCATGAAAACGCGAATAACGTGCGTTTTATGATCGGTTCTCCGGGCGGTGCCATTCCGAATAACTCGACGTATTCATCGCAAAGTTCGGCTAAACTTGCGGCGGTGGAGAACATCCAACAACTTCGGGAATGCACTTCTGTGGCCGATATGGTTTCGAATGGGCTTATCGAAACGGCGTCTACCAACTTTGCGCCGAAGCGAAATGTAAGAAATTTTTTTAACTTGAATTTTTTGTCTAAGAATTTTACATTTTATTTTTTGATGAATTTTTATGTGGGTTATTAAATTTTTTTGTTTGTATTTTAGCTGTTTGGCTCACAATCCGGTCGTTACAGCACGTCTAGCGCGCCGAACACCGACGCCGACGTTTCGAATATGGCGTTGAGCAGTGAAATTGTCTCCACGAAATTTGTGCAGTGGTGCTCGAAGATGTTCACTCAGCCCATCTACAAAACCATTTACGAGAAAACGTGATTTTCGCGTATATCCCGATGTAATGAATTCCCCTTTAGTCATGTTCCACTAGATTTTTCTCTCTTTAGTCTGGTTGAATCAATCGTTCGGTTGGTTTTTCTCGCAAATACTTGTTGTTGAATTTTGAAATGAAATCAAAAATTATAGGATTTATTTGATCTTTCTTTTTTAAGTTGTTTGAAATTCTATAAATGTTTTTTAATTTTAAAGATTTATGACTCTTTTTCGATACTTCTCTCCAACTCACATGTAGATCGTAGTTAAAAATATATCGTTTGGAATAAGTTGAAATAGGCCACAAATTCGTGTAAATATTACTTATAATACTTACAATTGCTAATGAATAAATTATAATTTTCCTCAATCTTCAAATTAAACAGCATCGCTCAGCAAATAAGCAGCAATAATTATTTTTGAAGACGATGCAAAGAAATGTTTTTATTTTACTTTTGCGCTTAAAAAATCTCTAAATAAATTGCCTCAAAAGATCACAAATTGTAGAGTTTTAATTTCTTTTTACGCAACACAAGGAGGATGACGTCGACGCGGAACTCCCTGGTTCACAGTTCCAATCCGTTCACGTTTGCTAATTCAACCGACTGGGCACTGCACACCAACGAAGGCCTAAAGCAGAAAAATTCGAAGGAGGGCGAATTGATAAAATCCGAGGTGTCAATTTTGCAATTTTCATTTTCTGTTTTAATCTGTTTTTGAATTAATGTGAGCGTTGAATATGCTTTTAATGAAAACAAATTTCAGTTGTAAAATTTTAGAAGGCAAAATGTGAAACTTTATGCGCTCATTTTCGTGGAGACTCGCCGACGTCAAGCATGGTTTGGAGTTATCTTCGGCCGTACATTTATGTCTGCGACGGAACGCGAGTATGCTTGTACAATTCTCGTGAGACGTCTCCGACGAAATGTTGCGATTTTTTGGCGTACGATGAAGTCTTGATCGAGGTGTTAAAAAAGTTACATTTTTTTAAATTTGTCTTTAAATTGAAATTCAGGATTCCATTAGCGATATGACGATCATGAACGATCTAACACACGAATTGTTAATGACTGGTACCCGGAATGGTCTGGTTGAGATTTGGGATCCGATGTTTTCCGAACATTCCCATGAAATTCAAGCGCCGCCAAAATTGATTACCGCTGCGTATTTGCTGAGCGACGAGACGAGATTTGATGTGAAGAATTCTAAAAACAATACTCTCTATCAGTGAGTCTTTTACGTTTAGCATTTTTAATAAATTTTATTATGATTCATTAATCAATTATATGTATTAATGTGTATTTGCAGATGGGATCAGAACCACGGTCGAATAGCATGCTCTGGCAATGTACGCATCTGTCGGCTTTGGGACGCTTGGTCGGAAAAGGGCGTTCTTGATCTACCGACGAAAAGCAAAATTTCTACTACTAGTATAGCCATGGACTTGTCTTCCAATCTCATATCTTGTGGTAAGAAGGTCTTTAGACAATTCCCAAAAATAATTCCGGTATTCTGAAATTCAGGTCTTACGGACGGCACTTTAAAAATCTACGATGTTCGTCTACCACCGGATCAGACTTTGATCATGGAATTACGTCATTTTTCCACTTCCATTGTCGGTTCGAAAATTTTATCGAACGGACAATTGGTCGCCGGTTCCTCCTACGGCGACGTGCGAATATGGGAGCCGAGGATGTATTGCGTAAGTTATTTTGTTTGTTTTAATTTTCTATAGTGTTCAAAACCACGGTTAATTGGCGTATTTTCGTTTTAGGAACCAGTCGTTGAATTTCAAGCATTGGATAAGTACGATAATGGACTCACAACAATGAAGTTTATGGATATTCAATCTAGTGCAGAGGTAATAATTTTGAAAAAAGTCGAACGACTATTTCAATTTTATCAGCGATAAGACTATTATCGAAAATATTCTGAACTTTTTCCATTTAGATTATTGCTTGCGCATTCAATAACTCTTCGGTACGAATGTTTGACATAAGCGGTAGCAAATGTTTGTCGCAAATATCGTTGCTTCCGCCACCGGCGGTTGGCCGCCATATAGCTCCGCAGTCCAGCTCATTGACGAACGAATTGATGGCGATGCGATTCCACCAAGGCCAGATTTTGCTCGGCGTGGCGACTAAAGACAAATGCGTTTCCATCTACGGGCTTCCGCAATCTTAACTTCTAGGTAATTTCGATTTTTTTGTTTTGTTTTTGTTGTATGGAATGAATCTGGTGGGCTGCTAAGCATTTGAAAATGTGATGTTCACGAAACGGGTACAGCTAAGACATATTTCGAAACGTTTTCTTCAGCAAACGTAAAACACTTTAGTGGTTTGAAAGTGTCGAACTGAAAAAGCTTGGACTCGAAGAAGTACTTTGCAGTTTTGTTCTTCAAAAAAGTCCTAATTTCCTGCTATTAGGTTTGTATATTGAAATTTGTGTGATGTTTTGTCAAACATTATCTTTTTTGCCATTGTTTTAGAATATTTGTATGAGTAATTCAGGGTGAGTGGGCAATTGTTGATTTGCGTTTTTTACAAAAAGTTTCGTTTGGGTGCAATACTTTGAGAATTTTCTTCAAATTCAAAATTCACTCAAAAATGTGACATTTTAATGAGTATTAGTCGAAAAATTTTTTTAATCGGTCAAATTTTCTCGATTTTCGACTAAGTCTTTCGAATTTTGGTGATTTTTTCCTTTCGATTTTCGGAATTTGATTATAATAATTTAATAATTTTGTCAAACGTTATCTGAAATTTCTTTTTCTTTTTGCCATTGTTCTAGAATATTTATATAATTGAGTAATTCAGGGTGAGTGGGCAATCGTCGTTCAAGAGCTGGCAAATTTAGAAATTGCACTACTTTTCCCTAATTTACGCTTTTTCGGATGAATACATATTTTTTTAAATAAACGATACAAATAGTTTCGTTTGTATGAAGAATGTAATTGCTTTTAGCTGACTTGCCCTGTACTTACCATAAATATGTATGTAAATAATATTTGTATATAGTTTCATACTTTTAAGAATTTGCCTTACATAGAAACTAGGGATGAAATTTTTGAAGTCTTTCAAGTTTGTTTTGAATATTGAATTAAATTTC
>SAUE01000065.1:92377-105494 GCA_009724625.1 Deladenus siricidicola
TTACATAGAAACTAGGGATGAAATTTTTGAAGTCTTTCAAGTTTGTTTTGAATATTGAATTAAATTTCTATCATACTTAGAATCTATTCCTCAAAATATTTTCTCTAAAATATTAATTTTTATTTATATGTTGTTGTCGACCTTTTATAATAAAATTTTATGGTCATTTTTCTACGTGGCTAAGATTTGTTTTCTGGCGGTTTCCGTGTGCCGTAGAATTTTTATGCTATATGGATGATTTATTAGAATGGAATTGATTATTTATTAAATTTTATACTCTGGAAAATTTATTGTTCGCGTGATTTTTTTCTTAATTTTAGAAACAAATCGTAAAATGCTTCTTTGCTCGAATTGTTGCTTACGGCTGATAAGAAATGTTTTTGCGCCCTCGACTGTTCTTCGCAGCTTATCGAATAATAGTAGGGTTTTCGCGGAAAATTCTCATCATCCAGAGGATGGAAAAGGTCTGAAGGTAGCTGTGATCGGTTGTCCGAACGTTGGAAAATCCGCGCTTACGAATGCGCTAATTAGAGCGAACGTTTGCGCAGTGAGTAAGCTAATCGACACCACTCGATATGTTCGTTTTTTTCTAGCTTTTTGGAACAGAACTTTATTAATGTTCGAAATGCAGGTTGAAAATTTGAGCATTTATTTTCGTAAGTGCTCAAATTTTTCAATATTAATTCAATTAAATATGCCATTTTCAGAATACTACAACAGCGCTAACGGAAGAGGACTGTCAGTTAGTCGTTGTGGACAGTCCGGGACTCATCGGCACCACTCACGCTAAAAACAGGATTGGAGCACACACGGACGCGAGGATATTGGTTGATCCGGAGAACGCTATCATGCGCGCCGGTCACGTGCTCGTTGTACAGGTATTTGATGTGCAAATTTCGTTGATTTATACGTTATTCGTTTACAGTTTTTTGCATCTCACAACTATGATAATTATATTTGAACACTAGGTATTTAATTATTAAATAAAAAGGAAAATTAACATGAAAATGTAGGACGTTTCGATGCCTGGCGAATACATTCACCACAAGGTTCTGCATCTCCTGCACAGATACGCGCACATACCCGCTACGCTTGTGTTGAATAAGGTAGATCTTTTGGGACACCGTGCGGATGCTTTGCGCCTTGCGGATATCTACACGGAAGGCCTTGTGGACGGTGAACCTATTCAGCGAAAATCTGTGGGATTCGGTAGACTCGAATCGATTAAAGCTAAATCTCGCGAGGAGAGTTTCAACATTCATCACACTTCCTCTATTCAGAATCGCGATGAGAAATGGCATGCGCTTTACAAGTAAATATTGCGAAGAATTTTCTCGTATCGAATTTTAACCGCACAATTTGACAATTTTTTTGAATTATATTTTCAGCGCATTACTCCAAAAGCCGGCACACAAATGCGGTTGGGCGGAGACACGAAAACTTTACAAAGGTCAGAATGGGTGGCCAAATTTCAAAGCCGTATTTTTTGTGAGCTGCGCAAACGGCGAGGGTATAGACTCCTTGCGGGATCACCTCAAACAACTTTCCCAGCCGACCACTTGGCGATTCGAGAAGGATACAGTTAGCGTGAAGGTCATAAATTCTTAAAGTATTGAATAGTCTGATCAAAATGTGTCATAATTTTGGATAGAATGGATTTTATCTTAAAAAAATCCAATGTTCGGTTTTTTTTATACAAGTCAAAAACGTTTTTCTCAATATTTTAGTCTTTCAATTCAATGGAATTTTTTAGCAACCACAAAAAATTTGTTTGGAACACATTCGAGCCAAATTTTTGAACATGTTACCGGCCTACGTTGCGTACGGTTTGCGCCTACACATCAACGACTGGGAAGTGGAGACGTTTCACGACGAAAACCTGCAAAATTCGCCCAGTACCCCGCAACTGAAAGTAAGAAAAAAACATATTACATTTATTCATCTATACTGAAATAACTTTAGGCGATCGTTGATGTGAATTGTGACAAGGAGCGGCCGGCACGACTCGTTCTGCGAATTGTCGATGGTGTGGAGGAGGAAATCACACAGGAACTGCAACGGCTTTTTAAAATCCCCGTCGCATTGCGCATTAGGGTTAAAGTCGAAGGAAAACTTTTCATCGACAATTCGCCGAGTTGGGACGATGATGCAAATAATGCAAAAAAGGCGCATTGAGCCCACATTGCTAATTATATTAATTATCGTTGTTGTACCCTCAGAATTTTATGTAGATTGTGATTTTGGTCATAATAAATCATTCATTTTACAGATATAGAAAAAAAAAATTTTATTCCTGCAAAAATTTATTTTACAAGTGAATGTCTTCCTCCAAACACTACAGTATCATCGGCATTATTATCCATTTCGTTCCGTCTATGTCTTATGATTTCTCGATGCTGGTGATGATGACGATGATGGTGGTGTTTTCGTTTGCTTTCTTTTCTATGTCTATTATCCCCGTTGTCATCCAATGTGGTTTCGGGCGTATTTGCTCCATTGTTCTTGGATGTGATTTCTTCACTACCCTCGTCGCTGCTGGGTAGGACGCTGATTGGTACTGTCTCTGAGATGTCAATGGTGCGCATATTTGCGTTGTGGGCCTCGATGAGACGATCCGTTCGAATTTTAACGAACACTAGCCCGCTCACACAAATGCTAGTTAGCACAAAAATAGTGGATATAATGACTGCTAGCGCTAGCATTAAAGTGCTTGTTGCTGTTGCTACTCGCAGCTCGACAATATTTGTGTCCGTTAGCGCGTCTACTGGCAGGAATTGGTCACGTGCGTCGCGCAAATCCAGCTCTCCATATTTAATCTAAAATGTTAGAAATTCTTATCACAAATACCAATGAAACTCCTACATCTCCCTCTTGTAGGGTGAAAATACGCATATTCGACAATTACCAGGGGAACCAATAGAGTCAATTTTCTCCCCAATAGGCAACTTATTCATTTTGCCATTTTCATCTTTTGAAAGAGTCTCAAAAACTTTTTCATTCTTCTTGACATAGCTTACCTGCTCCGTTATCCATCTAGCAATTTCTTCTGCGCTCAAAATTGTTTCATTATCAAAGGAACCTGCTTCACCAGTGAAAGGTGTCGTTATCGTGAAATTGAAAATCATGCCTAAATTTTTTTACCATCCCAGAGTTTTATCTTTCAAAGTGAAATGCAATTATTGTAATTATTGGTACTTCTTCAGTTCCCCCCTGGCCAAAATATTTAGCCTTTTATTTTTCTCCAAAACGTTACTAAAAGTAATCTAACTAGCATGGCTTACAAAAACTATTTTAAAAATCTCAGAAATATTCAAGAACTTGTAAAATTTTGGTCAGGGGGATCTGAAAAAGTGCTTAAAATTAATAATTTATTACCCATCATAACAATTGGATTTTTAAAGCGATATTTCGATATGCGCATGCTCTCGGCCATCTGGCCGATCCAACGAGTGGCGAAAATGAGTGAGTCATTACCGACGACATCCTTCAACGAGCGATCAATATGCAGCGTCAAACGACGCGCGTTGTGATCACCATTCAGCTCTAGAAACGTTCATAATAATTTGGAGGTACCATTCTTGAAACAGAAACTGTTTACTTCTATAAATAGTAAAATCGGTCATGTTGATAACTTTGACTTTTCCGTAGGCAGTGAAACCCGAATCCATTCCGATCGTTCGTTTAATAGCTTGCATTGCCTAAATGATTTTTTGAGAAGAATTAAGAAGTCATTCACGGAAAATCCCCTCCACGTATTTGAAGCGCTGGCTTTAAAGTATAATCTTTCGTCAAACAATTACATAGCTGTTGCTCAAATGATGTTTTTGAAAGGGTGGTCGAAGAATCGCTCCTATGAAACCCAAATACGGCGCATCATCGGTAATGGCGCTCATATTGGATGATGTTTTGTTTACCAAATCGCACGTGAGTTTCACAAAACGATCATTACGCACGCCACTCGCTACCGTCAGGTAATCGACGAAGGTATGCAATTCATTTCTCGTACATTTTTCAGCTGAGGACTAAATTCCTTTTATATCTCAGACCCCCTTCCGTTTCGTTTTTACGAAGCAATTTCACTTTAACTTTCTCTTCGACATTCTAGAAAGTAACAGCTTGTCAAAAAATTTTTGACATACTCGGAAAGAAGTTAAAAATTGTAAAAAAAGATACGATTTTTATTTTGGAATTCCTTGGAATTTTCAACGAAAAATGATTGTATTTTTCAAATAAATTCACACCTTTGTCGAAAAAAAGTCTGTACCCATTTGGTCGATCCTTCGTTCTCAAAACAAATGAAAAGGGGAATTCTGCAAAAATTGTAATTAAATTACCAAATAAAACGTCAGCTGTATTTCATTATATGGCGTAAAATACGGCGGCGTCGGCGGATTTACGGCGAAAACGCCAAGAATGCCCGTTTTTGCACACCGACAAACCAAATAGAACTGCGGTGGTTCCACACTCAGATTTGCTAAGGCATAATCGTTCGATGTACATACATTCTCTTCCCAATTTGTACCAGTAAAAATATAACACTGAAAGCAAGAGACTACATGAATATAATTTAAAAAATGGCGTCAAAAAACCTTATAGTGATCCGATGGCAAATACTTTGAAATAGGAACATTCACAGTCATTTCTGCTCCTAAACGTAGTAATTGCGGTTTCCCATTAATTGGATCCATAAAGGAGAACTACAAATAAAGCTAAATTATTTTTCCAGCAAATACGATAATATCAACAAAAAAATCAAAATTACATGATGAAGGTCTGATACAGCTTTCTCCAGCTTTACATTCGAATACTGTGATGTGAAAAAGTAACTTTGAAGATGGGGATTATCGGAAAGCGCAGAAAGTGATGTTTGAGCCGTACCAAAGCAAATTTCCGAGCAGGATACGCCGCCATCTGCACACTGCCAATTGGAAAAAAGTGCCGAAAATTCCGTGTCAAAACTCACCTTAAAAATTAAACAAAAATTTCATAAAATTCATAACCAAATAGTGAGTGCACTATACAATTTCCGAATCCACGCCAGCGATGCTGAATGATGCGTTGACAAAACCCTCTTCCGCGGGTACAATGTTTTGCGATTGAACTTCTGTGTAGGTCTTACCGGATGCGTGCATGATCCTCAAAGTATTACTTTGCACACAAAAGCCCGACAGAATATCATTCACATTGTTAAGATAGACGCGTACGACGTCCTGCTTTCGTCCCATCAACAAATCGTAAGCACCCAACAGTGTTGACGCCTTTAATAAATTAAGTGACATAATTTAGAAACAAATCAAAAGCAACCCGTAAATGAAAAATTGTACCGCCGCTTCGTTGACTCCGATGGATGTTGACGTCTCCGAAAGCATAGTGCCCATTAAATTAACGCTCCGCTTTGAACGGGATGAGTTCGGTAATCTGAATTAAGAAATATTAAAGCATAAAACTAAAAATATTTTAGAAAAATCTATAAGCATAATCAATTTATGTACCCGGTCGCCTTAACATCGCGAAATTTGTCGTCCGTTGACGTTTTTTCGGAAATTTTCAGTGTATCATCGAATTCTGCGGGTTTGGCCGAAGAACTGTTCATGTGAAGCGAATCACGAACTCGACTCATCAAACTCAAAATATCGTCAACACGCTTCGGTGACGCATAATTGACTATACGCATCGCAAACTGCAGACCCTCGAGAAGCTCATCTGCATCCCTATTGAAAATACGAAAAAAGCATTAATTCATCCGTTATTTTCAGCAATAAAAAATATTTAAATATAGAAATGCCTTACTGAGTGCTAGAGAGAATGCCTTCGGCGAGAAGTTTGCTGAGAACCTTATCCACCAGCTTCGGATCAAAAGTATCATTACATCGCTCAAGTCTTATCGCTTCCAAAAGCTCCAATGCTTTAAAACTATCTCCATCGGTTATTAGTGACTGAACGGTTTTTACGGCATCGCGAACGGCCTCTGTGGGATCAAGTGCATGCCCCACAACAAAGCGATCGCTTTCCGCAACCCTGCATGCGCCCCAGACATCGCACACCTCGATTAGTGCTAAATTTGATTTCACGAAGCATTATAAAAAATTGCTATATACACAAAAGATTTAAAACCTTGAAAAGCTATGCGCTCGCCGCAGGCCGCATGTGGCTCCATCCAAGCTGCAAATCCATCCCTTTAAAATTTCAGATTATAATTACAACATTTACCAGACGGCAGTAGAATTTCGTAGAAATCAACGGACGAACTACGGCTCCAAAAAGTGCGCGTTCGTCCTCCCACCAAGTGGGAAAGAATGCCAAAGCGCAATTGACCGCGAAAGTTGGCGTCCATTTTCTGCGGCAAATACAAGCGAACCGTGGTCTCTAATGCCAGTATTCCTCTGCTAGGATCAACCTAAACATGTCATTTCAGTGCATATAAAAAAATACACATATATATATACATATATATGTAACTCAATTATTGAAAAAAGTAGAAAAAAAGTATCATAAAAAATTGGTAGTGTAAAAAATTTTTTTGCTTATTTTATTTAGCAATTTGACCAACTCTCACCATTTTATCAGAAAGACTCTCACCAAAACTTTGTCGAGTGTAGGTGGCGGATGAACACGAAAAGAACAATCCGTAAAAGAGGAGCCAGCCCCGTTGGCTGCATTCAACCGCAGAACATAATCGCCATTAGTCTTAAGCCCACCCCACTGACCATTTCTAAAATTAAAATTTCATCTTAACGCTTAAAAATGTAAAATACGTCGATCCGAATTCAAATTGTTATTGAAGAACCAATTCTAAAAATTTCTGAAAACAATAATATTTTTGAAAGCACTAATCAACCTGTTTGAATGATGGGCAGGAGGAATAATTAGCGAAAGAGCAATTTCACCGGCTGACAAAGTCTCACTCTGAGAAAAATTTCGAAAAACTTTTGACGGAGTAATTTCACTTAAATCCACGGCAGTAAAATTGCCTAAAATAATCAAAGAATTCAAGCGTTAATCTCATTCAGGATTTTCTAGAAAAAATCTTTCAAATTGCCATCTTAACCGGTAAATCTGAAAAATACAAAAAACAACACACCATTTACACAAAAAAGTTGCCAATAAATGGACAAATCACCGATCTTTGAACGTACAAACGCTTGCATTCGAAGAAAATTATTGCTGTTCAAATGCTCTACGTTGTTCAGCGGCACTAAACGCACCACAGGTACATTGGTCTGTTGGATCTGAACTTTAACCAAAGCATCACCGTACACCTTCCCGTCACTCATCAGATCACGAAATATAAAACTAAAAATTGCATAAATAAGCACAAGAAAATTTTATACATCATAATTTTTGAAAAAATTATCTTATTTTATTCTTTAAATATTAACAAAACTCCTCAAAAACTTCAAATTCCTCAAGAATAGTAAAATAACCGACGTTCCGTTGACCGGAAAAAGTGAATTCGGCGAAATAGTTAAAATGGGGCAAGTCCAATTCGGAGCATTTCCAGGTTCTGATGAGATTACCGCATCCGTTTGTTGTTTTTGGGGAAAATAGCACGTCAACTCTGTAGAGTTCGCCGTAAAATATTCCGAAAAAAGAGATAAATTCGATCCCAATTTTGAAAAATCTGTAGGATTTCCGTTGGTTCCACCATTTAATGAAACAAATTCATTATGCCCAGCATCGAGTTGTGGCGAAATCGCGAGAGAGCTAAGATTTCTACATTCCCACTGATGAGAAAGGGCTCGCGATCGTCCGTTGGGGCTCCAAGAATGACTCGCGTCCAGATGAAGCACCTCATCAACAGCCACCGTACGTGACATACCGTCAACAACCGTGACAAGTGGCTCGGGCATAAACTTAAAAAAATCTATTACAAACTAAAACATCAATAAAAGTAATTCAGTTATGAATATTTTTTGAAAAATTACAAAAAATATTTATAAAAGTGCTAATAGAGGAGTACTATAATCACCAACCACAATATGGACTGAAGAAGAAGCTGCCATGGACTCATCATTTTCAGGTGTATTATCTTCATCGCGATGAAATTCTGCAAACAATTCCACAAAAATTTGCTCTCCACATTCGTAGGCATTCGAAGCAATGTTGAAGATACGATTGTGCGACACATCCGATCCATTTATATTCCATTTGTACTAAACAAAACGGGCGCAATTGAAATTTTGCACGTAATTTAAAAATGTGTTCATTCTATATTTTTAGCAGAGTTAAGCTAGGCAACTTACGGCTACGCCTGTAAGTAGAAGCGATTTGCTAGAGGCGGAATCCGTTCCGCCACAAACCGTAAGCGTGGGGTGAGCACTCATTGTAATACGAATCGAGCACAGCGGCTGAGCCGGCACTCCAAGAATATCCACGGAAAATTCAGACGTATTTGCTTTGAGACCCACTTTCAAAGGGCCCGCATCCGCGCAAACAGAAGCAAAATTGCAAACGAGAGCCGAGACACTGAGGCTTTTATCAACGGGCTGCAATTGAATGAAAAGCCGTTTTGCCCTCTTCCAAAAAATAAAACTTCCTCAAAATTCACATACATCTCTCAAGAAGTTCAAGCGATTGGCAGGAATTGTGAGATTACATTCATTAAATATTTTCCCCATTTTTTCCAGCTCCAACGGATCTAGATAAGAGAAAAAATATATTAATATTTCAAATTTAAATCATTAAACTACAATAAAATAAAAAATTTATGCGGTGACATTAAACTCATTTCATTAACAAAATCTCACCTGCACTGAAAATATGCCACTGACATGTAAACGGCCGCCCACCAGAGCCCGAAATTGAAGTGACTTGAAAAAATACGTCTTCCGCGTTGTCACAATTCAAATGGCTCTTTGAGCATTCCACGCTCACATTTGGCGCAATCTAAATGCAAAAATAAGCAAGACCTAAAAATACTAATACATATCTAGACCACGTTACCAGATTCTGGGCACGCTGAACCGTTAAAATATCCTGAGTCTGGGAATTGTTTCGGAAAACATCGTCGAAAGTTTCGAAGAATTTCACAGAAATTTCATCTCCAAAATTTATGGTAGGATCTTTGCCAAATTCAACGACGAAATTTGACATATTCCAAAAACCACATCTAGGATTCTCTAAAAACCAATTATTTTATTAATATTTTAAACTCAAAAAAGGTTTATATTTGTTGTCTGTGAAAAAGGACCACAATCATCACAAACCAGTTGAGCTGCACGGACACCTCTAACCACAACATAAATTACTATTTATCCCGCTCTAACAATATTTCTAAAAATGCTTCAAACTTTACCTCCAAACATAGAAATAGTTGTGAAGACATTCTCGCATGGCAAGTACATTATTGCTGGCTGATGCCCACTTTGATTTTCCACATTTCTAATTTCGGGATTATCCTCAAAATAAGTCTCCATAAACAAATTTTCCAGAGAATCGGAAAATCTCGCCGACTTAATGCGCACATTTCGAATCGAACCATTGGAATATTGTGGAAAACTTCCGCTATTTGTAGTTCCGTCGAAATTCGCCTGCAGAAAGAGCTCAAAAGGTGTTTGCGAGTGCAGAGTGGCCGACAGAAGTTCGGGCGAGCGCACCACCCACACCGAATGCTTTCCCGGCGACAATTCGTGGCCAGAAAAATCGCATAAAAGAGCGTGTGACCCCTTCCGAACTCGTGCAGGGATAGTGAAATTGGTTGAGTCTGAAATTCATTCACACAATCAAATTCGTCTTTTTCACAAAAAAATTTCAAACTTTACAAAATACCGCCAATAATCAAAACGTTCTGTAATTTAAAAAAATTACACACAAAATTTGAAAACAACAAACCGACGATACAAATGGGTAGGCCCTCGAACTGAGAGGGAAGTTCTGCCGCAAAGTACATCTAAATTTTTTTTGAAAATTTCGTCTGCTTTTACAAAAAAAGCTAACTGTCAAAATTTTCTGTGGATTTGTGGCATGAAATACGGTGGACGAAGCGTTGAAGAATGAAACAAATTTCGAGAATTTTGCGAACAAAATCTTTATTCCGCGCGGTAATAACTCTACAAAAAATGTGGAAAATATTTACATATTGTAATAATATGTTGAAAAGATCGACGAATTTTATTTAGAAAAAAATGTCTACAAAAAACAATTATGTTACTACATAATTTTTTTCAAAAAATTTCTACAAGTAACTTACTACTAATGTGTAAAATTGCATCCACAAATCCATGTTGCATCGGGATTCAAAAAATGATCGACCCCTTTTCAAATTTTTTAAAAGGAATTGCTTCTTTTATCTGCTTTTTCATCCCCTCCGTTCAATTTTGCAAAAGAAAAAAGTGCGGATGTATCTTGGATGCGAGTTACAGCACTAATCCTAATATTTTAACTTAAAAAATTACCTTTTCCACTGGCTAAAGTACACTGCATATCCAAAATCAATTGCGAGTCGGTGGTTACACTCATTTCTCCTCTTTCCGTAGCAGTTTTTGTGACTAGCGCCAAAATTTCGGCTTTCAAAGCGTCCAAACGTATTTCATTTTTGTATGGCGCGACTTTCAGGTTCACAATCTGCAGCGAATATTCACCGCTGGGCCGATACAATGCACACGACGTGGATGCATCAAAGTCGTCGACAATCTCGCGATTAAACATAATCTATTCGATTGTTTCGTAATTATTGCCCTGTTATTCGAAAAACCCCACTCCCCACGGCAAATCGACGAAATCGCAATTTTCGAAAACGCTTTTTAAGGGGAGAATCTACTATCTATCATTTTGACAAATTTTCTTTCCATGTTTCGTCGTGCCTGCACAAATATTGATGCTCGAAATTTTGGAATAAAAGGGTTCGCTTTTAAATTTTTATCCGTCTACAACTCACTCCGATCTCAAACGACGTATTGCTACTACTAGCATCCTCAGTGAGACCGTGATCGTTTTTGTCCAAGTTGAAGGCAAAGGGCTCAATTCGGTGAATGCACTTAAAGGAAACATGAGTGCTGGCATAGTTATCGCGCTCGTCTTGATCCTCTCGCAACTCGGACGATATCGACATTTCGGGTGCACTATTTTCTAGAAAATTTCAATACAAAAACAAATCATAAAACCAACGAATCCAACCCATACCAAAAAAAGCTTGTGTGAGTTTTTTGCTACAAAATTTCCACGGATGATATTGCTGTGCATTTATTCGACCGTCTTGGAGTCTAAAAAATGTTGTGTGGGCATTATCAAAACCTCAACCTTTCAAAAATAAAGGAATCCCATTAAGAAATTTCTCCATTAAGAAATTTTTAGATAAATCGAAGGTAAAAATTTAATTTTTTGGATTTTCTTTGTCAAATCCTTTCCAAAAAAAGATATTTTTTTGGATTTTTATGAAAAATTCAAGAACAAAAATCAAAACCTCTTAGCTTCAAAATCAAGATCGACTGCCATTTTGATGTTAGCAAAAACATCGGCCGCAAAAACATGCCAAAAAACCGCCGAAAAAACAAAAACCGACAGCATTGTTATTTAATGAATGGCTTCATATTTCTCAACTTTTTGCGCGCTTCAAAATATAAATCACGTTAAAAATGTTAAGCCCACAAAAACATATTTCGGTATCCAAGGTGACTACAGTGTATACTTTTTTATTTCATCACACGTTTTCAACCCAAATACAACTTTCTACAGACAGAGAGACACAAACTATTTTCAAAACACTTTTTCAGCGAAATTTAACGATCGAATTTTGCGGGAAAACGTCCATCCTCGCGCCACTCGTCCCACTTCGTGATCCAAAAGTTAGGGCACACGTCCTTGTAGACGTTCTTGAAGAACTTACACGGCTTGTAGTCCACGCCCATCAGCTCCTGGCAGCGGAAAAAGTCCACGTAGTAATTGAAGCATTTGCGCTGCTTTCGCGTCTAGAAAACATGATTTTTCCTCGTTTTTTTCAATGTTTTCTGACCACAAGTTCGAATGTTATTGGATTTCCCATATGAAGACAATTCTGTGCAAAATTAAAAAATATCATTTCTAAAAAAGTAAAAATTTAAATCCACATAATTTGGACAATAAATACACAGGGTTTTCGATGGAATAAATTTCAATTCTTTTTCTACTTTTATTCCAAACCACTATGATTACTAAAATTAATCATTTTATTACAAAATGAAAAAAACCTGTGGGAAGCGTGCGTCATACGGGGCCGACCAACTGAGCTCCTTTCGGTCCTTTTCGGCATTGCGGCGACTGTACCATATGGGATCGTCTTGGTGTGGAAGGGTGATTTCCGATTGCTTGAGCTTTGCCATGCGCTCACCAAAAGTTTTGGGAATTTCCATTTCGCTCGCCATTTTCTGCAATTTTCTTTGTAATTATTGGGCTAAAAAATGTTTGGAGAAAAATTTGGAGCATTCGATTGATCTCATCGACACCTTCCAATTGACATACTCCTTTTTAAAAGCATAAAATTTTTAACAAAGATATCTACATAAAAACAATGAATTCTTATTTAGTCTCACTGGTGTTTCTGTTGAAGCTGAAGCTTTAGGCCTAAGTAAAGCGATAAAAGTCCTCAAGATTGAGTCGTCGAAGTAAGGTCAAAATGCCAAAACGTTTAAACTTTCAAAAATAGACTTCAGGTGCACCTGAAATTCAGGACCTAAACTCACAATCAAATTTTTTGCAACTAAATTTTTTATGTTTAGCTTAAAAACTTGGCAACTTTCATTGAGATTTTGAAAACGATAATCCGCGGACTAAAAATTTCTGCTGGCATTAAAAATCGAGGATAAACTGCACTTTACCCCCCCCCCCAGAATTTCAAAACTTTTTTGATGTTTTCCTACGTAGTTTGATCACGAATTCGACATTCATTTTCGGCGGGAATTCCAAAAAAGTGCCCAAATCGGGTGTCGAAGTGTCGAAAACCACAGGGGGGACCAAGGTATAATTTTCGAGAGAAAAATCAAAAAACTTTTTTTGCTTAAAATCGTTTCAAAACAAATTAGAAAGCATTAAAACGAGTTTATCTTAGGGGCTTAGGCTAAGCCTTAGGCTTTAGGCTAAGCCTTAGGCTGAGCCTTAGGCTTTAGGCTAAGCCTCCTTGGTCCCCCTTGTGTTTGGTCCCCCT
>SAUE01000007.1:5569-25934 GCA_009724625.1 Deladenus siricidicola
AAGACGTATTTATTGCGTTTTACACGGTTTTGAGTGATTTTGAAGCGATTTGCACTGAAAAAAATTTTCTCGAAAAAATCGAAAATTGNGGGGGGGGGGGGGTAAACTAGGCTTTATCCGATTTCATTGAAAGAACGTCAAGGAAAATAGAAAGCATAACTGCAATAACATTTAAATTAGCGCCAACCGTTTTGGCATTCTAATGGAATAAAATTTCATGGGGAATAAAATTCGCGCTCATGAGCTGGCGTCGCTAGTGCCAGCCTAGCGCTAACTAATGCATAGGTCTAAAGCTCGAGCTCCCCATTCTACGAGACTTGCTTAAGGAATTGTCATCTTTTTTGACAAATGCGCGACCACGCAATAAAATTCTGGAGAAGGGTGGGGAGCAGTATATCCAAAATTTCAGTTGTCGTGACGAGGCGAGGACTGTGATATATTCCTTGATCAACAAAACTGATGCAGGGCAAAACCAATGTCCAAACAGATAAATCACCGACCAAAGTTACTATTCCGGCCAGTTTGTTGCCGAAGAAAATCACGGAACCCACTGCGGTAACCGATCCTGTTATCGAAGTCTTCCAGTCTGATCAAACATCGGTGAACGACGTTCTCACGGAAAAGGTTGTGTTTTATAAGGACTTTTATTAATAGAAACATTAGTCTTTGCCTTTTGCAAATTATCGTTTTTCTTGAAGTTGAACTTTAACATTTTTTGTTTATTTAGTTTTCTTTTGAATTTAGGCGAATGTGCTGGACCTGCGGTGTACACGTGTAACGTTTTCTAAAACGCAAACAGTCTATGAATGCGATGCTTACCAACAAAGGCAGCACTTTAAGAATGCAAGGTCCATCAAATTTTTGTAAATTTAGATTGTGATTGTTTGTTACATGTAAGTTAGTCCAGTGGCGTCGTCAGGATAGTGTCTGGGGGAGGAGAATTTCGTCCCCCCGTGAGAAATAATTTTGAAAATTCTGCTTTTTTCCACATAAAATTGTATTTTTGAGGATTTCCTATCGTTTGGAAAAAATTTTGATCGAATTCCCACTCTCATGAAGAATTCCTGACGACGACACTGGGTAAGCCTGCAGAAATTTTTGTGATACATTATTGAATAGGCTGGGGCATGCTCCCCGCTGTTCCCTCCTCAACATGCCACTGGATAAAAATATATTTTTGGTAACTTTATATGTTTAATATTTCCTTTTTCGTATACTTTTCGTTTTTTTTCTTCAAAAAATTGAATTTTAGAAGTCCGGCAGACGAGTGGCGGACCTATGGCGCTATGCTGAAACTTCACGAAATTGGTGGTTGGGTGATTGATAAGAAGTTGGGCCGAAGCAAAAAAGACCCCCAATTTAAATATATCGAAAAGGGTACCGCACCACCGAAAGCTCCACGTAAGATTTTTATATTTATTTAGTTTGTTTAGTTGTTATATTTGTTGCAAGTTACTCCTTCCCCGAACCGAAAGTTTTAAATTACTGATTAAAAAAATTATACTTGTTTTTGACTCGATTTTCATGAAAAACATTTTTCAAAAATTTCTGGAAATTTTATTGCGAAAAGAAAGCTTGAGCTTTTGGCTTAACTTTTGTCTCGCGATGTCTGGGAGATATGAACTTTGACCATTGCGCAAAGAAAGTGGTGTTCAGGAACAAAAAATTTGATTTTTTCGAGGATGACAAAAAATTTTTATTCAGTTCAAAAATCAACTTAATAAAGATTTTTTTGTCATCCTCGAATGTTCAAAAATCAACTTGTATTTTTTTGGCGGGTGGGGGTTGTGCAGTGTCGAAAAAAATTTGATTTTTTCAAGAATATTTGATTTTTTGTCAAGTTCAAAAATGAAATTTGATTTATTTTTGGTAGGGGTTGTGCAGTATGTGGTGCAAAATTTAAGTCCCTCTCCCACCTTTCTAATCCCTCCTCCCTTGAAGTCCCACTCTTCTTCAAGCCAAAACATTTAGGTATAAATAAAGTTTATTTTTAATTTTTGACAAAACTACATATTTTAGGTTTTCGTGTCCCTTGTCGCAATATGTTACAAGTTCATAAAAATTTGTTTCAAAAACTTATGGCGCTTTGTTTTGAAATTTTCCCCTATTTTACTTTTACTTTTTTGTGAATTTTATTTCAAACTTCGATTTTGTAGTCGCTGGACCGATCGCGACGCAGGAAGAATTCTACAAGCGACGAACTTACGTTCCGAAACCGCCGCCTTCAGATATCACAAAGAATGGAAAAGAATCGCAAAGCCCAAAGCCCACTGATAGCACAAAGAGCCGGTAAAATTTTCTTGCCATTTTTAATAATGTGAAGGTAATTACTAACTTTTCCCCTGTAAAGTAATATGTATGTGTACATTATAACTAATAAATTAACGAGATAAAACGTACAAAAACTACTTTGATGGCTTAAGCGGATCTGAATTCGTTCATCGGAGAGTTTTAGTGCATAGATTGTTTATATAATTTGTATCATAATTGGGCAAGGGGGGGGTCAAGAATTTTTTGTGCGCGATGCAAGGACAAGGGGGGGGGGGGTCTGACCCCCCCCATTTCGTCGTTTTTGAAAATTTTCGGCAAATCACATCGTATTCCGCGGAGCGCCAACTACAAAGTTCGTTCTGGCCGACGCGAAGCGCCGGCCAGAAAGTCGAAAATCACTCAAAAAATGCATTAAAATCACTACGAAGTGACTTTATTTTGTATTTCATTTCGTAAATTTACGAAGTGATTTTTCTTTTACGAATTGATTTCGTTTCGTTTTTACGAAGTGATTTTTTTTCTGAGGTGCTCGGAAAAGTATTTTTTGAAGGTTAAAAATTTTTTCGCGCTTCGCGCGATTTTTAGGACTTTCTACATAGTAGTCTAAAAAATTTTGGAAAACAATTTCCAAAATTTTTTTCAAACATTTTTCGATGTAATATATCCAAAAAGAAAGCTCTTCGAGATCGTTCCAAAAACATACTCAGTTTTGTCCCCCGACCAAAACTTTTTATATATATAAAAAATATAAATTTTTATTCAATAAAAACACAACAAGAGAAATTCTCAACAATAAAATAACGATCGATTTCATTGTCTTCAAATAACGCGTGAGCCCTTCTTAACCGCTTTGACGCTGCGCTTTTCGACGATTTTGGCGCGAAGCGCCATTTTCGAAGGTCTTTGCGCGTCGCCGGGCGTCGGCAAAATGTTTCGGCGTTGGTAGCTGTTGAAACGCTCTGCAATAAAAAATATGTTATGAGAACGATTTTCATATAAAACTCAATAAAAAATAATAATGTTCAAATTTTCAAGTCTTTTTCGTTCTGCTTTGAGTTTTTTTCTCGTTTATGTAAGTTGACTTCTTTCAAGGTATGAACAGTTCTACTCCTTCTATTAATCGTATCCATATGGCTTTTATATCCAGAATTGCTGACAATCTTTCACAGCCTAAGAAGCTGGCAAAAACGTGGTTGAAATTTGTTTGCTGTCTAGTTTTTTTATTTGTATATTAATCTGTGTTTGATTTCAGTAGAACATTGGTCAATAATTCTGGGTATAAAAGTCGCACAAAAATTCTAATTTTCAACAACAAATTCTTCTCGTTACAAGCAGTTTGCTGCCTTTGTTCTAATGCTCTAATTCCAATAATACATTTCTTTTAATAATAACAGATAATGATGGTTTTGGAACGCTCAAGGGCTTTGACAAAACAAATATTTCCCAAAAAATCGAAAGTTTTTGGTGCCACTTTAGCTATTATAATTTTTTGATAATTAACACCTTCCCGCGGGGCAATAAATTTTTAATAATCATTTGGAAGTTTTTAAACCCTACAAAACATTCACTACTTACACTATAAATATTTTTCAGACATCTGCAATTATTTCCAAAAAATGACTATGTTATGCTCTTCCTCATTGTGTCCGCCGCGGCCATATTCGCTGTGGGACAACCATTCAGCATTGGTGGTCTGTCCCGCCACGACCAGATTTTTTCGAAAAACAACCTAAACGGTGGTGTTGGTGGATCTTCCGGCAATGGTGGAAACGGCGGCTACCAGAGCATCTACGCCCCACAAACCCAGCACATTAAGATAGAGGATTTCGGCTACCCGCCGTTCGACCAATCGCCGTACGACTCACCGTACGCGTCGTACCCAAGCTACTTACTATCCGCCCGCACTGTACTGAACCACATTGTATGTGTGATTCAGTAATGGTTAGAGAAGCGATAGTATTTGAATAATCAATTTATTTTTGAATAAACATACATTTGCAACCTTTTACTGTGAACAAGCAAAAAAGGGCAAATACAAGACGCTTACTTTATGTTTGATTAGAGGACCAAAAAATGTCTTCATAAAGTATCATTTTTAATATTAAACTTTTTTCCACAAAAAAAATCATTTTCTCGAATTAAATTATAAAATTAAAACCAAAATAAATACCTTTCACATTGGTATCTATGTACATATAATCATATACATATAACAGAGTAATTTACGGGAAAAACAAAAAGGTAAAAAACGCATTCAGCAGCGAAAAAAGAAAAGACAAACCGTGAAGGATGTCGGTGTGTTGGCGAATGCATCGAAGCGATCCGTTAATCTCGCCGGGCAAAAGCACCGGCTCGACGAAATTCTCGAACGCGCCACGGCCTAGCCGCTTTTTGCCGACCAGCCTCGCGACGGCGCGCTCCCGACGACGGCGCGCAACGTCTGCCGCGTGCTCGATCGACTCCTTGCGTACGGACTTCGCGATGGTTTTGAGGCTGGAAATGAATATTTAACACTACAAATTAACATAATAATAATCATTGATGGCGTCGCCGGGAATTTTTAATTGGAGGGATTCAATCAAAAAATTCCGTAAAAGGGAGAATCATTAAAATTCCAATTTTTATGTGGGAAAATAAAAAAAAATTTCAAAAATCTCCATGGGAGGAGGAAGTCCCCAACCCGCCCCTCACTGATCATTATTTACAAATATTTTTGCTAAAAACATTTTATTCTTTTACCAAAAATTAGTCCTTCCCTTCAAAAAACAGATTTAAAGCAGTCAAAAAACATTCAAAAAATACCTCGAAAGTTGTTGTTCAATTTTTTTGCTGGCTCCATCAGTGGAGTTTAGGCCGGAGACAAGTTGGCGAATTCGAGCATCCCGCTTCTGCTTCAGTGTTTTGGGCTTGGGTCTTTTCGCGCTAGAGGAGGTTGGTTGTTCTGCGAAAAAAGGTTATACTTTGCGTTAAATATTTTAATAATAAAATAAAACACTTGGTTCCACCGCTGTGGTTTTCGATCCGAAAACTATTGAAGGCGGACGAGAAAATATCCTTTTTTTTGTTTCCATTATTTTCAGAGTGTTTGGTAACGTATAAAACTGTTTGTGGACAATTTGTGGTGGTTTGAAAAATGGTCTATAACGTAATTAAAATCCGTTTTTGGTGTAATTTTCGGAATCAGCACCCAAAATTACATCTACGCCCACATCTACACGCCAAAAACTTTCGGAACCCAGATAACAGGATATGGACAAAAATTGATTTTTATTTTCCGATAATTTTCAAAAAAAAAACCCAAATCGTCGTCATTGTCTTGGCCTTCCGCGGATTTCTCTTCCTCTTTTTTGAAGAAATCGTCGGACAACTCGTTCTTGACGCACATTGCCTCGCCGAAAATTTGGAAATCCTCCTGAAAGGCGTTCGTGGACAGCTTCGAGCTGGTCGCCATTTTCATAGCGACTTTTACGCGCTGTTCGTCCAACAGGTCCTTCGCCTCCTCCCTCGTCACCACGCCCACGTAGTCCTGGAAGAAAGGAAGTCATAGAAATAATAATATAATTAAATAATTGAAATTTTTAAATGACTCCCAAACTCCACTCTCCAAAAATATTTGCGTCATCCTGCCGAAATTTGTTATGTAAACCATCAATTTATTACCTTACAATATATGTAATCTCCTCCTAAACAAAAAACGAAAGAAAAAGAAGAATTTTTGCAAAAATAAATGTTACCGTATAGCTGTCGAGGGACGGATTGTAGGAAGCGCCCTCCAGCGGAACTTTAACGGACGAAATGATGCTTGGCATATAATTGGGTCGTTTCGCCTTCTTTTTCTGCTTCGGATTTTTGGCTAGTGATTTAATGTCGAGTTCGCCGTCCAGCGATTCTAAAACGAAATTTTTTGTTAAACATTTTTAATTTGCAGTACACAAACCTGGCTCCTTCTCATCCCACAAATCATAATTTGCTCGCAGTCTTCGTCCGGAGGCCATCTTTTAACCCGTTCTAAACGTATAAAATTCGATATTTGAAAATTAAGTTTTAGCACCCTTTACCATCGCACAAGACCCCCCAAAATAAAAAATATTTTTTTCGCTATATACTGCATCTTTACATCACAATTTTATATATAAACCGCCACTCCCATTTGAAAAACGGTCTTTTATAATTTTTTTGTAGCCTAGTCTTTCGAGCCGTCCCTTGCAAGGCCTTGTGATTCCATGATTTGCAAGCGATAATTTCTCACAGATTGCGAGAAATGCAAAAAAAATGTTTTTATACGGGAACATCGCTGTAGGACGACGACACTTTAAATCTATTGATTTCTAAAGCGGAAGAAAAATCTGAAAATTCTTTTCGAAAGAAGAAAAAGGAAAATTGAAAACCTCGCAGACAGCCGGCTGTCTCTCCCTTCCCCCACCACCATCTCATCATCACCACCATCTTGTGCACCAGCCAACATCGTACGTTCCAAAAACGCAAGCGTTGTCGGACGTCCACCACAACAGCGAAAATCGGGATGTACATCTATAATATTTAGTGGTTATTTATATATGGTAATAGTAGTAGTATGTAGTTGTGCTGGTTCTGTTTAACCTCGTTCGGCGAAGGCGGTTTTCCTATTGCCGCTGCGGTATTTCTGCGGCGATCACTTTTCTTCTCATTTTGCATTATCGGATAGGCTAACATATTTCCTCTAACCGCCGCTTGCGCGTTTAGCCCCAATTTTATATAGTTACACGCTTCTTGTGATTGATGGCGGTCTTTTTTGCATGATCTTTTATGTATTTTGAGTGAGGTGTGTGTATATCTTTTCGTTTGCTTTACCTTTTCACACGAGGATTTCTTATTAGGGGAAATGCACATATAATTAGGTTGAAATTTGAGCGCGCGATCAGGAAATGAAATGAGGAATGGATTTTAAGATTTATTTTCTCATTTCAGATTGAATTTTAAAATAATAAATGTTATTATGAAGTTGAGAAATTCTGTATAGTGAGTTCGCTACTTCTGCATTTTCTATTAATAGAATGGATTTTAAATTTTCGTCCGTACACAATTTTAATTGCATGTCTGCATTTTTGTTTGTTTTTGATCCGTATTTTGTTGCTGTTGGTCCATATATGCATTCACAAGTCGCTTGTTATTATTTGTATGATAAGTTGGAACTAAAAATTTCCGATATATTCGTTTGTTGATTTAAAGAACAGTGCAATGAAATATAGGTCTAGCAAACCTTTAACAATATAAAAGCTGAAGCACGAGTATCACATGTGTAATAATTTTTGTTGTTTTTTTTTGTCCTCTTGTACGACAACAACAACACATACAGCAACAAACATATATCACCGACGATTGAGCAAAAAATATACATGACAATAACGCATTTACGATGACAGGAATTGTTGATGTGCACTGATCCATATTTGATTTCGGAAACATTTACATTTTCTTATCGCCGCAAATTCTTCAATGAACATGAAAGTCTGTCTCGATTGTTACAAGTTTCTATTGTTTACATTCCATAGTATGTTTATCGTTTTTTTTTCTTGTAAAAGTTTCATTGCCCTAGTAATGCTGAAAAAATAATATTTAGTTGAGAACTTGCATAATAACCATTTATGTTTTGTTTAACTTTTTTGTATGAATTTTGCATTTAATTAATTTATATTTCTTAAAAGTCTTATTTTTCAATTAAAATTATCGAAGTATAGAAGTGAATGCATAAATAATTTTCTGATAGAGCAATACGTTTTTAAAATTCATGGGGTTTATTTTTATCATAAATGTTTCATTAAACTTTGTAAGCCAGAATAGTAAATGCTTTGCGGCGTTTCTTGTCGTAAAGTATTCGTTTAGTCATCGGAAATGGCATTACATGGATTATAATGGAATGTTAGGTGGAAGAAAATCCGCTAGTGACACACATAGGTTCATTAAGAAACACGCAGACACACATCCGTCGAGGAAGGACACGATAGAGAATATTATGTATTCTTTTATGCGGAAGGCGTTAGAGAAAATCTTCTCGCCCTCTTTCTATGTTCTTACCCTTTGTCTTTGATGCACGCTTTGTATGCACATTTTTACAATGCGCGGCGACTTTTAAAAACTCATTCAAACGCGCGTATATATACATATGCATACATACAAAACCCTTAGATGGTCGATGAAAAAGTTGCGCGGCGTGTCTGGTGGCGAGGAGTGAAGAATTATTGGTAGTGTATCGGTGTGCTAATTTTCTTCGTGTTATCAAGATAAAAATCGTCCACCATCACCGCATATTCATGTGTATGTGTGTATGCGCGCGTTATATTTTCTCCGTATCGCATCACTTACCTCCTTTCTGAATCCAGTATTATTAAGAAAATCAAGGAATTAAATCGAAAGAACCAATTCGTGGATATCGTTGTACATGTTGTCATTCTCTTCATCGTTCATTCAATTTAATCCAGATTTTAGGGGTATTCTCTTTTCTTCAACCTCATCGTCGTCGTGAAAGAATCAGAAAGCAAATATTTCAACGTTTATCTTTCCATATATATTCCTTCTTTCGTTTTATTTGTCGTCTTGATTGGTCGTCGACGGGTCGATCGGTTACTGGTGTTGTTGTGGTCATTTTAAAGAGTGGAGTGAGGTGGGACCGCAAATTTTGGTATTCGACATTCATTCAGCATTCACCTAAAAAAACTAACCTGACGTTTTGGCAGAATTAGCTTTTTATACTATTCTCTTCAATTCGACTTTATTTCGCATGCCGAATGGATACAGGCGGTAGCAATTTATCGAAGGCCGAAATTGCCGACGATTGCTTTTATCAAGCTTCACGTACTTCTGTAAATAATGGCGGCGGCTCTACCTCCTCTCAAAATGACCTACACCATCACGCAGTAGCCGTCGAGGCAACTTCATCGTCGACGTCGTCGGCGTTCTCCTCCTTATTAAGGTCTGATTCTGAGGGCCAGCTTCAGGCACAATCACACCATCACTTACCTTCCTCCTTATTGCTGGTTAACCCTTCATCATTATTGTTATTTCAAAATTTGGAGAATCAACAGCGCGCGAATATAATTGCTTCCAATAATACCAATGATCATGTAGTCAGGCAGCACGAAATAAGTAAGTGGATTAAAATATTTGGTCAAATTCTTTGTCAGTTTTGAATTATTTTTGGCTAATTGGTGTATTTAATTAAAACCCAAATATTGTTTAATTTATTTGTTAAATCCAGATTTTTTATTTTGTTCCAAAAGAATAAGAAATACTTTTTAAATAATTAAAAGTTGTTTAGTAAAAATTAATGTATATTATTTAATAATAAATTGAAAATGTGCAATGAACAATTTAGTGATGCACCGTCATAATGCCATACCAACTTCCTCCGAATCTTCCGCAATTATGGCTGGACAATTTAATACGAGCTTCAGCAACAACAACTTTATTGTCGGACAGGAGAACAATATTCCGCAATTTGCGCCACCGGCAATGGCGGACGCCTCGATTCCGGTGATAATGTCGCTGGGAAGTTCCTATATGATGCCGGCGAATAATATGGCGTCGTCTGACGTCAATTCCAATCTGGCCTCTACGTCCGGTAATTTGTTCGCGTCGGCGCTGATGAATTCCACAAATATTGGCTTCGGAAATACGTCTCTGGTACAGCCGTCGAATTCGCAGAACATACCGCAAATGTCCAGCTCTGTGATTGCGGGAAACAACACCATCTCTAGTCAAGCGCTTTTCCACCACCAACGCCAGGCGGTGATAAAAGAGGAATTTGAGGCGTCCAACCAGCCGACCAATCTGGTCATGACGGGGAACAACAACGATGAGGCGTCAACCTCTTCGGCCATCGTATCGTCAAAAACGGAGTCGGATACACCGGCTTCCGTTGACAATCAATCCGACCAAAATCAAGACTCAGCCGCCGACTTTTCGGCAATGGCGTCCACCTCTTCGGCTAGCAACAGCGCCAGCGGCGCGGATGAGTTCAATCGCCTGGCGATCACGCCCACCTCCGAGACGACGTTCCGGCGGATGGCCGTTCGCCGCCGTCACAGCCTTCAGCAGAAGGACGAGGAGGGCAGTTGTCGGAGTACGATGGCTGCCACCGCGGATGAGGCGATTTTCTTTGAGCCGAGCTCGAAATTCCTTAAAGCTGATTCGCCGGGAGAGGCATGCAACGGGTAAATTACACACTTGTTATTGATTGATGCACAATTTTTTTATGCTGAGGATTTCAACTATCTAAAAAATATTTAAATTATTTTGTGATTAAAGTTGCATATATATGAGACTTGCCTGAGTGAATAAAAAAAACGTAATTCAATAATTTTAGAAGCCTCAGCTCTGCGCTATCCGACTTCTCGGCAATGTCGGATGCGGAAGCAGCCGCGTGTCCGATCGACGCATTACCCGATGAACTTCTTACGGGGGTTGGTTTTGCCTCATTTTTGTTTCTGAGATAAATTATATTTTTAATAATATTTTTATTTAATTTGGTTTAATAGTATATTTAAAGTTGTTCATTTTTTATATTAAACGTGAAATTTTTTCAGGTTTTCTCATACTTAGTGGAAGGTGATTTGGCACGATGTGCGTCAGTTTCGAGACGATTTCACAAAATCTCATTCGATATCAATCTATGGTATAAAATTTTTAAGTGTTTTTATTTATTTTTAAATAGATTCTTTATACCGGTTACCTCTTGGCGATTTTTAATTCATTTTATTTATAGGAAACAGCTTTATTTTAACATCTACGAGTACACAACGCCAATGTATCACCCCTCTCCGATACAGGCGTCCAGTCGGCGCGACGACTCCGCCGCGCCTCTAATAAAATACGAGTTGCGCGAGCCGCAGCGTTGGCGAAATTGCGTGAATCCGTGGCGCGAAAGCTTTATTCAACTGGTAATTTCTAATAATTTTAAATGCAATTTTTTTAATTAACATTTCCAATTATTTTGTTTTTGTTTATAAATTGTGACGTGTCCATTAGAATTTGAAATTTTTTATAGAGTTGAGAGTAATAGATATTTTTTTATTTTTTTTACTGCAAAAATTTTTGTATTAAGTGCAAACAATATAAATAAATATATTTATTTAATTTTAATGCTTTCATGGAGGGGAGTGCATATTTTAATTATATTCTAAAATTTAGCGGCACGGCGTTCACGTTAGGCCAGGCCACGCGCCCACCTACGCCAGCCAACCCGGTCGAAAATTGTCGCATTTCGACGGCGTCGAGGCGGCATTGAAGTTCGTGGAAGCACGGCCGGACAAGGAGAAGCTGATTATTTTGCACACCGGTAGGCATATGCCCGATCCGATTCTCATCAACAGCCCTGTGCACATTATTGGCGCTAGTGAGTTGTTTCGATTGCTTTTGACTTATTTTTGGTATTTAATTTTACACATTTTTGAAAATTAAAATGTAATTTTTCTTTGACAATTTACGATTTGTAAGAATTATTTTTCAATTTTTAAATACGATATATATATATATATATATATATGTACGAAAATTTGGCTAGAGCGCGTAAACATTTTCTTACTCTGTAGGCTCCGGAAACGAGGCGAGCATTATGCGCAATGTGATATTGGAGAATCAAAAAGACACCACCGTGAGCTTTATCGACGGTTCGATGGGCGCATTTCTCGGCTTTTGCTCAGTGCTCTTCAATCCGGACAAGGGATGCTCGGTGCCACACGCCAACCACTACGCTCTGCAGATTACGGACGAGACGGACGTCATCGTCGACTTTTGTCTCATTCACTCTTCTAGCTTTGGTAGGAATTGTTTGGGAACTTTTTAATTTGACTTTGCTTGTTTTATTGATTATTTGATTTGAGTTATTTACAAAATGAAAGTTATTTGAATTTTTTTAAGGCAAGCATCTTAATGTAAAACTCACAGCATAAAGGACATATTTTTGAAACGAAGAATTATTTTCTTTGCATAAAAAGAATAAATTTAGTTGGCGCGGCGCTTTGCGTGAAAAAGCCGTTGGCCGCCCCGCGCGTTAAACATTGTTTGGTGTGTGATTGCGAGAATGTCGGCATCTACATCAGCGACCACGCACAGGGCCGCTTCGAATATTGCGAAATTGCACGTAATAATTTGGCGGGTGTCTGGGTGAAGAATCACGCCAACCCCACCTTCCGCAACTGTCACATCCACCACGGCCGCGACGTCGGCGTGTTTACTTTCGAGAGTGGGATGGGCTATTTTGAGCGGTGCAAAATTCACGCTAACCGCATCTCCGGCATCGAGGTGAAATTGCACGCGAATCCGATTGTGGTGAGATGCGACATTCACCACGGCCAGACCGGAGGAATTTATGTGCACGAAAAAGGTGAACCATATACTTTTGTGGTCGAGCAATTTTGCGATTTTTTTTGAAAGGAGCTAGTCAGTAGAGCATTTTAGAGTACATATGTTGCTTTTTTGGGTATTAATTTCGATTAAATTTACAGGCCGTGGCCAATTCATGGAGAATAAGATCTACTCGAACGCGTTTGCGGGCATTTGGATCACCTCTCAGTCGGAGCCCACCATTCGCAAGAACGAGATCTTCAACGGCCAACAGGGCGGCGTCTACATTTTTGGCGAGGGCCGCGGTCTCATCGAGCAGAACAATATTTTCGGCAACGCTTTGGCCGGAATTCAAATTCGCACCAATTCCGACCCGATAATTCGCCTCAACAAAATTCACGACGGTCTTCATGGTGGAATTTATGTGGTTGGTTATTTTATTTAATTTTAGTAATTTTTTGCTAAATGTTGTTTTTTGAAAATTTTGCTTGCATTTTGATGTTATCAAAGTTTTTGAATTATTAGCTATTTTTATCAAAGAATTGGAGGGATTCGAATAATCGATGAAGAAAGTTGAGTTTCTATTTTAAATCAAAAATCACTCTTCATCAATTTTTCACATATTTTGAACCGTAGTTTTATCCAAACATCACCTGTAGCTTTCATGATCTATATATTCTTCTAATTGTTTACCGAAAGCCGTTTTTGCGATTTATCTATTAGGATTGGTTTTGTTTGAAAGAGATTTAAGCTGATTTAAAAGATAACATTTCTAAATATAAAAATTAAAATATTTTTGAGATAGTTTGTTGTTCTTCGATTGAGCGTGGCATGATAACGTTATTTTTATTTTCGTAATCGATTTTTTTTGTACTTTTTTCCACATTATTCGGATTAAAAATGATATAAAATCGATTCCATTTGAATTGGCTTCTTTAGTGAAATAACGAAAAATTAACCTATTTTTGCAATTGTCGGCTTTTATTATTTATTTACAAAAAAGAGATTAATGACGCAGAAACAGCTCTTCTCCATCCGCACACGTTGCTTGACTGCTAACCGCCAAATCCTATTTGCAAAAAAAAAATCCGAGCGGGGTGGAGCGGAGAGATAGTAGTATCCATGCTGGATTAACACACCCCCAGTACATAGTTTCAACGTGGAAGTATACGCTTGTGATGGTGTTTCTGTACTTGCACACACGCATACATACATGCATATTCACACATTACTTTTTCCATTACGCCAACAAGCTGCAGAACTTTTTTTTCGTGTGGTACATGTGATTTGCGCTATTGTGTGGTGTATATGTGTGTGTGTGTTTGAAATAGAACTGATGTTATATTTAGGGGATAAATTAAAAAAGAGCTGTACATAAATAAATTAGTAAAAAAAGGATTATATTGGCAATGGGAAGAGAAAAAATTGGTGTTCAAAAGAGGACAAAACGAACATAATAACAAAAATAAAAGGAACCAGTTTTGCACATAATCCCTTTAATGGTTGTGTCTTTTTGGCGGAAGATGCTGTAATAAAATGCAATTTTGTACATAAAATAGGTTTTGGAATGTAAATTAAAATTTAGGTTTTTTACAAAACGATAAAATTGTCTAAGAAAAAAACGAATAACAAAAAATGCAAAATTAATAAAAATTATTCTTTTTTAGCACGAAAAGGGCAAAGGATTGATTGAGGAGAATGAGGTCTACGGAAATATGTTGGCAGGAATATGGGTCACAACCGGATCCTCACCGATTCTGCGAAAAAATCGCATTCATTCTGGAAAACAGGTAAATTTTTCTCCTTCATTTTAATGGTAATTAATTTTATTTGCATATTTTTATGTATTTTTTTCGATTTGTTGCAAGCTGCGGATTTTTTTCCCAAAGTGTTGTTGTTTTTTAAAGTGTTTTGTCAATTTGGTGTTTCAGATTTATAATAGGTTAATGATTAAGAATCACAAATTTTGATGGAGTACATTTACGATTTTTCTCCCAATTTTTTTGTTTTGTTTAGAGTACCTTTTAAAGGATTTTTTGTTTGTTTGCAACTTTAAGCGTTCAATTTTTGATCTTTATGGTGATCATTTTACATCAACCGCGCATCAATTAACCCAATCAAGAAGAGGTATTGATTCGTTTGTTTACGTTGTTGAACAACGAAAGGAATTTGTTGATTTTTCCCAGCTATTTAATTCGCTGAAGGTATCCTTGTAGATTTTATCCCATTCAGACCGAAAGGAATGGGAGGAGAGATAACAATTAATCCTCGATTATCTTCTTTTTAATCAATTTTTTCTTTCTTCTGTTAGCTTCTTTCGTTTATATTGACACGGATTCTCAAATTGTTTGATAAATTTTTTCTGTTTATTGTTAAGCTGCATTGAGGTCAAATCATGCGTTTCGTTTCTCAGATTTCCTGTTTATTTATTCTTTGTTCGGTGATTGATTTTTTCGTTGTTGTTGTTATTAAATGTTGCTTTGCACTTTTTTGTACTGTCCCAAAGTGTGTTGGTAATAAATATTATATGCATAATATTCCGTCTTCAAATACATGTACGCAATTGTTGCAATTCGCTTATTTTTAATATTGTTGTTAAAATTGACGTGTCTTGAAAAAAGTGTGCTATTGAAATTTGTTATTATAAGTTTAAGAGAAAGAATCAGTTTATTTTGTAAGAGCGTTGTGCATTTTGTGTATTTGTTTATTTCAGTTGATGAAATGGGAAATGTATGTTGCAGCGGTGGTCTATATCCTGAGAAACGCGTGTTAGATTTTTGTCTGCGACTTTATTTTGTTATTTGAAAAGGAGATGCAAAATGAATTAAAATGCATTTTCCATTTTCTGTCTGGTTTTCTTCATTTGTACGTTTTGTTTGTCGCCGATTGATCGATCCATGAATTTTATGGATTTGACACACGCGCGCAAATTTTTTGTTTTCTTTATTTTTGCACGTAATATTTTTATGGAAAATTTGGAGGGATTTCGAAATTGACACAAATAAATGAAATGAATGAGTGAAACACAATGAATTTAAAAACGGAGGGAACAACAACAACTTTGCAAAAATATCCTGACACAAAGTTACAGTTTGAAAAATTTCAAATTTTGAATAATTGAAAAGAGGGAAGAATATAATTGTTTAAGAAGTTTAATTGAATGTCAAATACCGAAATTGATTATGGGGTTTATAAGTATTTAGCAGTTCTTTCGTGAAAATTTCTTTATATGTATCTGCACCATTTGGAGAGAAAAATAGGCGCTAAAACATTGAAAGTGTGCAATTAAATATTTTGAAAATAAATATATTTATATTCGACGGTATGAAAAATTAGCGGGAGATGAATAAAATTAGATAATTTGAAAAATTGATATTGAAATTTTTTGGGAATCAAGAAGGTTTTAAAAATTTGAAAAAAAATTTTTAATTTATGAATGTGAAATAAAGAATTTCTAATACAATTGAAAATTGGCACTGTCGAAACGAAACGAAAGTTTTGAGGTTGAGGGGATATTTGCAAATTTTCACATAAAATATTTGAAGCATTTGAAAATGGAATTTAGAGGGGTCGAAACAAGTGGGATAACATTAATGTGTATATAATATATATACGAAGTTCAATCAATAACTTTTTGTAGGTAGGAGTCTACTTTTACGACAATGGCCATGGACTTCTGGAGGAAAACGATATCTTCAACCATTTATACTCTGGCGTACAAATTCGGTAAAATAATTTGTAGATAGTGTTCGAAAATTTTTATTTACTTCTCTTGACTTCAATTATATCATAATTTTATTTATTTTTATATATTCTTTCATTTCCAGAACGGGTTCCAACCCGAAGATTACGCGCAACAAAATCTGGGGCGGTCAGAACGGCGGCGTTCTGGTGTACAACAGCGGCAACGGCGTGCTAGAGGACAATGAAATCTTCGACAACGCGATGGCCGGCGTTTGGATTAAGACGGACAGTAATCCCATTCTGCGCCGCAACAAGATCTACGACGGCCGCGACGGCGGCGTTTGTATTTTTAATCGCGGTCGTGGCATCCTCGAGGACAACGACATTTACCGGAACGCGCAATCGGGCGTGCTGATTTCGACGGAGTCGAATCCGGTCCTGCGGCGAAATCGCATTTTCGAGGGGCGATCAGCCGGTATTGAGATTACCCACGGCGCCACAGCCACTCTTGAACAAAACAGCCTCTACATGAACAAATTTGGAGGTAAAACTAATTCCATGTTTTTTGTGGATGTCGATGAGAATTTTATTAAATTGGTAAGTGTTTATGTTTTCACGGAATTAAAATTTAAAAAAAATTTTTGGGTGATTGTTTTGGATTATTCAGGTCTCTGCCTCGCGACCGACGTTAAGCCCAGCCAGCGCGACAACCGCATCTACGATAATTTTAACGCGGTGGAGCGCGCCGTCTCACGCGGCTATTGTCTCTTCAAAATCAGCTCGTGCACTTCCTTTCCCATGCATGACTTTTACCGGTTGGTTAATTTCAAATTGTTTTAATAATATTTTCTTACGTTCTCCAATGCGATGACGCTTTATTTCATTAGTCAAAGCAGTAGCTAAATATTTTATTGCAGCTGTATAACCTGCAACACGACGGATCGAAATGCGATTTGTATCAATTGCATTCACGTCTGCCATCGAGGACATCAAGTCGAGTTTGTGAGGCATGATCGGTTCGTTTTTTTAGATTTTTTTTAGTTGAATGTGTATTTCAGTGGAAGTACTTATTGAGAAATACGTGGACAATTTTAAGAAACGGAGAAATTCCAAATGTTGATAAGGGATTGAAAGGTGAATCTTCGAAATTTTTGCATAAAAATTGTCGAATATTCTAGATTTTTCTGCGACTGTGGCGCCGGCACGTTGGAGCATCAGAATTGTCGTCTTCAGACGGAGATTCGCGACAACGATACCGTATACGACTCAGCCACACCCACCGAGACGGAGACCGGCGCGGCGGGAAATTGATGGAAAAATCTCTAGCTCTTTCGATCCAAATTTCGACCATACCTCACTCACTTACACACACAGAACGCGGCATACATACACGTAAACCAAAAAAAAAAGATTTATTGTCGTATGTGTTATTTCTTTGCAACATCAATCCGAAACATTTTGGCGCTCATCTAATTTTTATCGTATCTATTGAATTCAGAAATGTTCTTCAACAACAAATTTTATCTGAATTTTTTCTAAATAATTGTTCTTGAAATCTTCTTTAAACTAGTTTCCCCGTTTTTTATCATTTTAATTTAATTTTTAAAAAATTGTTTTACAGATAAAATATTCTTGCAATTTATATTATTTTTTGAATTTAGAACTTTTCTATAGTTTTCGCACAAAAATATTTTAAATTAAATCATCTAACATTGTTTGCATATTGGTCTAAATTCGTGATTTTATAATTTTCTTTTATTCTGGTTCAATTCAAATCGTGCTTTTAGTTGAAAATTGCAAAAAAATATTATTTTACTTATTCGGCGCTTTTAATTCTAATACAAACTTACCAGTTTTATGCAACAAATTTCACCCAATTGGCAACTTAATTTTCCTAATTTTTATTCCTGAGAAAACATGGAAGATTTAGATTGGTAACTTTGTGTATTTGGTTGTTAGAAGTTTTTCGTGAAGAAACCCGCCAAAAAGATTCGTCCAGTGGCGTCGACAGGGCGGGGATAGGGGGGAGTGCTGGAGAAATTTTTGAAAATTCTTCGTTTGCCTTGAAAAATTGAAATTTTAGCGATTGGAATGGAAATTTGGAAAAAACTCCATGAAATTTTTTACTTGAATGATTCCCCCAGAAAATTCATGGCGATGCCACTGTCTGGAAAAGGAACCATTTTATTTTTTGCAACATTTAGCAACACGTAGTTTGAAAGTCTTAGCGTACAGAAAAACAAATTAGCTGAAAAAACGTGCCCCGAACAGCCGAATAATAACCCATTTTGAGGATTTTAGGAATCGTCTTAAAAAAGTTAATTCTAGAATAGAAACATAACAAAAATTAAAACAATTTGGGCGAAATTTTGGCGATTAGTGAAAAACAATTTTCTGTAAATAAATTAGGCATTGTGGATATACGAAAGATTCATTTCACAAATACGTGAAATGAATCTTTCGTACATCTTCAATGCATTTGTGATTACATTTTACATTTACTACTCCTAATTTCAAATAAACTTTTTAGCAAAAAATCTTGAGCATTTAAAGCATCGCAATTAAACAACTACACAGATATGGAAGGGAAAATGGGTTTTTTTGTAACCTTTTCAATATTTTTAACTTTCTAAATACCAATCGAAAGAGCATTATGCTCCCATTCTACAATGACCCAAACTTCTCAAATATCCTTTACTTATAAACTTACACACACATATATTACAAACAATGAATCTTACGTTTTCTTCGCTTTTCGTCCACGGAATTTGTACACGTCAACACTAAAATCGAAGTAAAACCTACCTTAAAAAAGGACTCAATTTTGCAAAAATTAAAAGGACTCAATTTTGCAACAAAATTCAGAAGCCGCGCAAGTGGTGCGTCCAGCTAGAATTTCGGAAAAGGAGAAACCGAAATCTTGTTCCCTTTTTTGTGAAGGAAAGATTCAATTTTCTTTATTTTTGCTAATGATTTACTCGAAAATTGCACATCGAATGTAAGGCAAAACTATCTTTTTAGTGGCTGCAGGGGGTTGGGAGGAGGATATCATATCAGGGGGGGGGGGGGCGCAGGCCCGTAGCCAGGGTCCCCCCCCCAAATGAAATTTATTTTAAAAGATTGAGGAACAAAAATCAAAATAATATAAAGGATCAAAAATCAAAATAATATATAAAAAACAAACAGCTTCTCAAGAGCTTTATAAAATTAACATTAACTTTTTTCTCCGTATACCTGAACAAAAGTTATGGTCCCTAAAAAATCGCCCCCCCCCCAATTTTTTTCTGGCTACGGGCTTGGTTGGGTGGAAGTAAAAATTTTCAATTCGGAATTCCTAATGTGAGATGACAAATTTCAGAAATTTTTGATAATAAAAGGCTTGTAAAATTATTCATGTCTACGGGAATAGATTTATATAAACAACAATTTATCGAAATTTTTTGAAAGAATTCTGCTGATTAGCGGAAAATTCGGAATTCGGATGCTCAAAATTCCCGGAATTACGAATTGCGTCCAATGCTACCTCTCAAATGCTTTTTAAAGCCCAAAAAGAGCGGACTCGTTTAAAGGGTTCCAACATAACGTTCTTAACATGCTTAACGATGACCCCCAATTTTCGCAAACATTCGCAAAAAAAATATTTTTAAGGCTCATATATCTTAAAAATATTTTTGTTGGCTCATATGCATTACGCAGGAAAAGTAAAAGTGCAATAAAAACGGGAAAATTGCCGGGTTACGCTATAAAATCGATGATATGACGGGATTTTGAAGCGATTTGCAATGAAAAAATTTCTCGAAAAAATCGAAAATTGTACCTTGGTCCCCTCTGTGGGTTTTTATGGATTTCTGAAATTCGGAGGTCCGAAAACCAACCTTTTTGGGATTTCCTGGCAAAACCAATATCATATTCGTAATCAGGGTGGAAAACTGGCCTACAAAAAGTGAAAAAGTTTCTTAATTCTGGAGGGGGGGGGGGGCAAACTAGGCTGACAACCCCCTTTTTTAATTATTTATCGAAATATTTGCCGAAATTTTTGTTTCTTGTTTAAAATCGCTTTAAAATAACTCACGATGATGTAACCTAATAT
>SAUE01000007.1:30401-52337 GCA_009724625.1 Deladenus siricidicola
TTTTGGAATTTCCGCCAGAAATGAATATCGAATTCGTGATCAGCGCATCAAACTACGTAGGAAAACATCAAAAAAAATTTTGAAATTCTGGAGGGGGGGGGGTAAAGTGCAGTGACCCCAAAACGTATCATTCATAAGCAATGAATACCATTTTTGGCCGTTGGTTTTCACCGTGAGTTGGTACTTCTCCAGTTCCCCTCCCGCCACGTGAAACAAATCAAAAAATAGCGTACACTGAAGCTGAAACTGCCGGCAACCGCGCGAATCTCCTCCTCGTTCGTCGTTCCATCGTTGGCGAAATCGCGCGCGCTCGGATCCATTCCACTACCACTCATCTCTCACACAAAACTGGCCGTCGAGCAGCCTTTCGTCTTACAGAAAATTAGACAAAATGAAAACTAATCTTCCGAAAATCACAACGTCAAACCCAAAAAAAGGATTTCCTTTTTCAGTTTTTTGCCCACGGGGCCACCAAAGTTGCTCACTTTTTTGAAATTGCGCTTCGAGAAATTCCTCGTTCCTATCCACTTTACACTTATGTTGTTTTTGGGATTTTTTGAGCTAAATTTAAGTAAATATTGGAAACTTTGGTTGATCCTCTCTAACTTTTTTCCATCGCCCATAAGATTTTTTGGACGAAATTTTTAAAAATTTTTCTTTTTAGTCCGGTGATTAAATTACCTTTTCATAATTTTTAATTCGTTCATTTTTTTATTTTTATTATACTGTTTACGAGATTATATTGCACCAGATGAATAGAATAATTTATTATTCCTTTACACTCGAACAAAATGTAATACGCTTATTCATATAGTTTCGCCAGTAAAAATTTTTAATCACATTTCTAGACCTATTTTTATTGAAGTGGTATGTAGTTTAATTTGAAAAATGTTTTAAATATAAAAATTTCAAAAATTGAACTCTAAAAATGTATGCAAAAATTTCTGAACGTTTTCAAATTTAAATGAACTTCATTCATTCAACATGCTAAACATTTGATTTTGAATGGGAATTCAAATAATTTTTAATGATAATTTAAAATTTCAATCTTCAAACAAACAAAATAATAAAAGACAACTGCACAAAAAATACCCTAAATCTCTCTTTTACGAATTACAACAAAGAATTTTAGAAATTTGTTCCCAGACTTTTTTTTCTAACAAACGCACACACGAGGAGAGCAAATTGTTTTTTAATATAAAAATGCACGTAGTAGAAATTTATTTTACTCCAGCACGAGACTATTTCGGGAATAAGACGATGGCTGAAGACCCAATGGAAAAAAGTAGGAGGCAATCACGGCTAAAATGATGAGTTACGGTGAAAAATAGAGCGGCAGAACAACAAAAACAAAAATTGTCGTGGTGGGACCTCGAAAAATTTCAATTTTTTGCCTTCATATTGAGAAAAAATCGCTACTGTATGTATGTATATCCACAAACCAACCGAAATTCTTGTTTCTAATCATTATTCAGCCAAACGAACAAAAATTCAAATGGACCAAACAAGAGGTCCCTTCGACGAAATTATAAACCTTGAGCATATTCATGAATTCAATAAGGCACAAGAGCAAAAATATTCGAAAGTTGACACGTTACAAATGCAAAAAGGCAGAAATAATTCAAGTGATATTTGCAAAGTAGAGAAATTAGAAAAAAATCATTCTGAAATTCCCACAGCCTCTAAAAACAAATAAATAAATAATTTATCTTCTTTTTCGTGGCGGGATCCAATCCTATATGGCATGATTCTACGCCCCCCCCACCCCCTCTACTGTGTAATGCATGGAGGACATATCGACTAATTTTTCTCATATTTCTGAAATTCACCGGCTATTATTACTGTTCTTCGTCAGTGCGCTAATGAGTTTCTGGCGCTCAGCGGCGCTCAGCGCGTTGATTTCGCCGAGAAGGAAGTTCTCGCGCGCCTCCTCCGTCGAGTTGGAGAGAATTTCGCGCACGACCGCCTGCTTGGCGCTTTCATTGTGCTCGAGCTTGCTAAAAGAAATTATTTTTTTCAAAATGTTGACATTTTCAACGCATATTTTTCAATTCATAGTCTTCAACGAAACATACCTCAAGAGCGCCGACTTGGATCGTTGTAGGTCAATTTGCGCTAGGACATTTTCGAACACGGCGCTCTCTGCGTACGCGATCACCGCCTCGGACGCGTACGTGTAGCGCGTTCGTCCGATGTTCTCGTCGGCGGCCGCACACCTGGTGACACGCGTGCTCACTTGCGCATCGCATAAATGTTCCTCCACCCACGCGCAACCCACCGCCAGCTCGTCGATGCTGACGGATCCGGCCGCGGCGACGATCGCCTCGTCGCCCACCAAACCGCCGCTAGTGCTTTGGCTACGGTCCTGGGCGGATTTACTGTGTGAGGAGCTGGACGCCTGCGAAGCGGCGACATTCGACGCACTCGCAGTCGCGTGACTTAGACCAGCCGCTCTCAAATATCTAAACACAGTTACATTTAGTGATTGAATAAAAGCGGTTTAGAAAAAAATCAAAAAAACAAATGGAGTAAAATTCGATACATACCGGCGCGCCATCGACATTTTCGCTAGCTCCACAGTCAACAGCTCGAAAATGTAGTCGCGCGAATTTCGCCAAGCCACCTCGTCATCAATAGCGCCCTTTGCCAGCATACGCGCTGTCGTGTCGTGGAGGTCGGCGAATTTCGTGACCGCTGTTTTGAAGATGGGCGTCAGGAGTTCGCGTCGCGCCGCGATTTCGCGCTGAGCGTCATCGCGAATAGATTTGGCGGCGGCTGTGTCGTTGGCAATCGCCTCCCACCGGCGCAGCTTCTCGTCGGTCTTCGACATGAGCACAAACCTGGAAAATAAAACCATTACTAAAATTTAGTTATTCAAAAAATATAATTGCTATAAATAAAAACAATTTCAACTTCAACATTAAAATTTTTAACCAGCAATTAATTGAAAAAAATCATATAGAATTGCACCCTATCGAGAACCGCCCAGAACCGATATGATTCGGGTTTTTTGTAATATTCATTTTTCAATTTAAAGCAAACATATTTGAAATTTTTAAAAATTTGATTTTTTTTCTTATTAAATTTTCAAATAGAAAAACGCTTACAAGTCTCGTTCCCTAAACTTAATCTCGACAATTCCGCTCGGCTCAATGACGCCGCCGCGTGACTCGGGGTCGGCGAGCATCGTGATGCACGTGGGATTGATTTTCGTGTCGAGAACCGCCCAGGCGCCGCCGCGCAATTCGCCGAACGGCGGAATGTACACCACAATCGGTTGCGTGTAGGACTGAAGCGCGTCGACAATGCATGCGCCAAACTTCAACACCATTTCGAACATGTCTGAAAGTTCATTCAAACTATTTGGTGTGGCCAGTGGTTCAAATAAACTCAACAACAATATTTCAAAAATGTAAATAAAATGAATTTTTTTCATAATTTTTTTAAATAAATGCTAAAATTCCAATTTTTTAGCACTTCCTGCTACCTTTCATTCATTGATAAATATATTCGCAGTACGAATTTCGTACCCTTTTGTCCGCCGCTAAAGCCGCGAATGTTCGCCACTACGATGAGCGGTAGAGCCTCGTTGTTGAAGTCGTTGATCGCCTCTGCGGTTTTGTATGCTGAGTTCGAGTGCCAGACCTGACCGGCCTGGTGGATCACGCGCGATTGAGAGTCCTCCTGGGCCGGGTCGGCCGGAATCTCGCATTCCACCGTACGAGTCTCCACCGCGACGACACCAACTGGCAGACCGCGAAGTCGCGCGCGGCCGACGATAATCGTCTTCGCCCATCCAGCCATTATCTCATCGAAAGTGCCGCGGTCGAAGAAGCCGCCGCCCTCCGGCGGATCCAAAACCGCGCGAGGATCGTATGCGCTTTTCGTCGGTGAGGTAGAGACCTGTCGTGCCGCGTCATCCTAAAATAAAAAATAATTCAAATTTGACATTCTTAAGAAATTTTAAAAAATTGATCATGTAAATTTTTGTAATTGAAAGAAAAAGTTTTTAAGCACAAACCTTTAACATTCGAAGTGTGCTGAGCAATTTAGAAGACGCGTTTGACGCGGTGGACTGCGAAGAAGTTGCGTTGGTGAGTGGCTTCGAGTAGTCGGCGCCGGCGCGCGGCGGTAGCGGCAAGTAGGAGATCCAGCGCACAATAGTCTGAACGCCCTCCAAATCAGTGTGCGCGACGGCGTGCGAGACGCCGTTACGGTACATGATTTGAGGACCGCCCAACTGCGCATTCGACGTGTAGATTTCGCGACCCAAAATGGAGTTAAGCGCCGCTGCGCCCGTCAAAATCAAATGCGAACTGTCTACCTAAACAAATGAAATTTTAATTAAAAATTTCAAATATTTTTAAAAACGTTTCGTGAGAAACAAGACGTAAAATACAAGACAATGTAGTAAATGAAAACTCACTTGACAAATGCGATGCGACAAACGCGCTGCGTAGGCGCCAATTCCGACGGCGCGACCCGTTACCAAACAGTAGGTCGGCACCTCGCGGTAGGCGGCGCTCGTCTCGCCAGCAATCAAACCCGAGCCCACCAAATTCTCCACGCCGACGTCACTCTGAAAAAATAATATTTGGGTACAAATGCAAAACAGAAATTTTAAATCTAATTCTTTATTCGATTTTCCTCGTTTTTAATTTATATGTCCAGAAACAAAAATCCACACTTCTTAAATAGAGAATTTTAACGAAATTCTAAGAATGAATAATTAACAAAAATTATTATACTAAATAATCAACCTCTTTGCCAACGACGGCATCTATCCGATAGCTGGTCTTGCCGTTAACGCATTTGGTGTATTCGATTTGCTCGAGGACTGGATCATTGTCGCCCTCGCAGTCAATGCTTAAATATTTGTAGCCGTCCTCAGGCTTCTCGGGATCGTTCCATTGGACGTTCAGCTTCTTCTTCACGTCCATCGCAAAGCCAATACGCGCGCCAGAATTCGCCGCCAAATAGACGCGCGGCATCTTGTGCTTTCGGCTGTATTCGCTTGCCTTAAAACAATAATAGCATAAATAGACTTAAAAATAACTTGATGTAAAAATAAAACAATATTCAAAAATATTTCAAAATTTAACGACTAAAATTGGAAAAAAGTTCAAAAAATACAAAATAACAAAAGACGAAATAGCTTCAATGCGAGAATTTTGAATAATCAAACCTTAAAATAAAGTCGGTGTTCACGCATCGAGAACGACCCGATTTGGTAGGTGATGTCGTTCGAGATGACGACAATCTTTCGGCCGCGCGGCGCGTCCGGCGTCCACAGCTCCATCTCCCACGCCACCATACCGCGATCGTTTTCGCCCGAGCGCGAGCGTCTGTCCAGCTCGGCGCCGTCGCGCAAAACGACAAACTGAGTGTTTCGGTCGTCCGCCTCGTTGACGCCGTTCGAATCGCCGCGTAGAACCATTTCGCATGCGTGCACAAACGCGCTCGGATCCGAGCATTCCAGCGCCGCACGCTTCGATGGCGTCAACTCCTCGGAAACCAGCCTAATATTCGCAAACAATAAAGAACCGTACAAAAAAATTATTAAAAAGTTTGGCACGCTTTACTTAGCACATAAGAAAACTCACTTAGCATAAGAAATCGGATCAGTGGTCTTGAAGTTCTTCCACAAATTGAGCACCGATTGCCCGAACATAATGGGAAAGTCGTAGACGTAGGTGGTACCGGTCTTGCTTGCTTGATAGCGCTTCTTCTGCATTGCCACGTTGGGGATGGGGCGGTGGGGCGCATAGCAACTTTGACCCGCCTGCGGGGCGCGTCCCTTTGTCAGCGGAAGAAGTTTGTCCTAGAAAATTATGTTTAATGAAAAATCATTCATTACTAAATTATTTAATTTAAATAACACCAAAAACAACATTTAAATAAAATAATAATAAAAATTAATAAAACTAAAAATTCACTTACATCCACCACTTTGTAGACGAAAATCTCGGGAATTGCGCCCGTGTCGTTGATGTAGACGATTCGAATTGTCTCCGGCGGCACGGAATCGCTGGAGGCCGTCGTGCCACGCGACTCCTGGTAGGTAATCTCGACCTTGGTGACCTTGTGCTTCACCAAGAAGCGCTCGCTACTCTTGATGGCATGCTCTGCGGCCGTCCACCAGCCGTTTGTATTTAGCGCCGGGTCGAAGTCCAAGCAGATGAGAATGTGATTGCAGTCGTACATGGCACGTGGTGTTTTGTCGGCCGCCGAGCTGACGCGAATCTCTCCGCAAGCTCCGTCCAAAAGATCGATAAGCTTGATCTTCAGCAAATCCAAAGCGCTAAAAAATTTAGTTGAACGCAAATTGGTCAAAATGTTAGTAAATTTTTTTTACCTACCTAACAGTGGAATATTTGTCGGCAGGTTGAAAGACGCTAGCCACATCGCGCAACAAACAACGCGCAAAAATGCGCATAATGTCGTGATCATTTTGGCGGAATAGCAAATAAGGCGAGCTGGCGGGCGCCTCAGCCGCGCGCCGCGTAACAATATCCTCACAGCCGGGTGGTAGACGGTAGAGCTCCAATTTTTCTTTGGCCGAAAAGTCGTATTGAGCGTAGAGCGGCGGATGAGCGGGACGCGACAACATCAAGTCGACCGCCTGCGCGTAGACGCCCGAATTCGAAAGTGTGGCTCCGATTTCTTCGCGCAACGCGCGGCCAAGAGCACGCAATTCTGCCTCGGGAAGGCCTAAAATAAACGATTATATGACACCAAAACAAAATATATAAACTAATATTGTCAATATTTTTAATAAATAGGTAATATTTTTAGTGCCAAATATTCTCAAACCTTACCCGAATCATTTGTAATTTTCTCATACTTTAATCAAAAATTAAAATTGTAATTCGATAAAACAAAAAAAAACAAAAATAAATAAATAAAAAATCAACAACCATATTTTCGAGTAAAACAAAAAATAATTAAATCCACACTACTCACCGACAGCCTTGTTGAAGCCGTTCTCGCCACGCGGATACGCCACAAAAAGGAAAGTGTTGTTGGCGTCTTTGTTCGAGTTCTTCTTCAGCGTCTCCACCAAATGCTGATGGCGAAGGAGGTCAAGTTCGCTGAGCACGCTCAAAAAGTAGACAAACTTGCCGGAGTCGATGCTGCCGGGCGTTGAGGCGACCGGAACGGTGGTGGCCGAGAGTTTTCGGCTGACGCGCGGCCGCTGCTTATGACCGCTGTACATGGGCGTCGAGGGCGAGATGACGAACTTAAAGATGAGCGCCTTATTGCTCTTCGTAGGTAGCACCTACAATTTTCCTAATTTTTTCAAATGTCAAAATAAATATACAAATAAGTTAAATTTATTCTCCACAATTATCAAATGTCATTCTGAAAATTTCCAATTTCAGTATAAAATTAGTATTTACATTAATTATTTACCTCAATATCTGTGTCTGGAACGTGGAAATTTCGCTTGATGAACAGCTTAATCGCATATTTGTTGGTTTCGGTGTTTGTGGTGAAGAAAAACTCGTGCAGAATTAGATCACCTTCGCCGTTGGCGTTGACAAAGTTCTTCAAAATCAAATCACCGCCATCCGCCGAGCAGAGTGCGACCAAGTCGCTTAGCGAACGCTCAGAGCTGTTACGAGTCATCTGAAGCATAAAAAATTACAAAAGTTTGTAATAGAAAGAGCGCAAAATTAAATCATCTTCACTGCTAAATATGAAAATCGTTAATTATTTCTTTCTAGAATGTGTGCAATTCTAATTAAATAGTTATTTTCCAACTTTTCACAAAAAAGCTTACGTTTGAGCAAACGTCGCCATAGCTAGTCTCGTGCATTTTGTTGAGGACTTGGCGAACGCAGAGTGCCAGCGGCTCAATTTCCGGGTTGAAGAGGTTGGCCAACTTCTTCAGAATCGGCTGAAGTTTCAACACCAAAGACTGGTCGAGGCGGAAGATTAGTTCGCGCAGGAAAGCGTTCTTCATCAGCACCTGCGTGTGAGAGTAGATTTTTCGCACAACCGACGTCAGGTTCGGATCCTAAATTTTTATTATAAATATTCTGTATAGATCTTCAAAAATCTGGATTAATAAGTATAAAAAAATAAATACAAAATAACTAACAAAAAATAATTTTTTTTAATTGACCCAATTCCTTAAAAGATAAATATATTAAACGAGTCGGATCTTAAAACTACAAGAAACATAGAGACAAGAAACATACAACAAGAAACAAGAACAAGAAACATAGAGAACATTGAAAAACTTCTACTTACATTGGCCTTCACAGCTGAAACACCAGTGTCGTAGGAAACCTCCTGGAAGTAGGTCTCGGTATACAAAAACGCTTCCAGCAGTTCCGTGAACACAATTTTCATATGGCCCTCCAAACCGCCCTCAAAGCGCTCACAAATTCGCAAAAGCGCCTCAAAGTATTGCTTTTCGATGCCGACTTCGGCGGGATCTACGGTCGCCAGATAGCTTTCCATCTCGTCGGTAAGCGCAGTGGCCGGGAACGGGCGAGTCTCGTCGCGAATTAGCTCCTTGATTTGATCGTAGGTGGACATGCGACTGATTCGCGACTCCACCACGTTCAGCATCACTTTGAAGAGCGCGTACGGTAGACGACCGTCACCCAGTACCGAAAACAAATCGTCCAAGAGGCGTTTGGTGTGCTTTTTGAAAACCATCTCCGGCACGGAGTACCCGTTCATTACGTCGCGGCAAGACTAAAAATACCAATTAATTTTGGATTTTTTTATTTCCAAAACTATAGGCCATTGAGAACATTTAGGATTTAAAAATATTCCCATGCAAGACATTCATCAACTATAACATCCATCATCAGCGTAAGAGCATTAAACAACTTACTTGAATGACATTCTCGTATTTGGAGTTTAGCCGAATGCTCGCATCATTCAAACGTTGTTCCTGGGACTCGTCCCACTCGACCATTCGGCTGGTGAAGACCGTCGGCCGTTGGGATTGCGAGGCATCCTGGTCGTCCAGACGAGCGATCAAAGTGCCGGGGAAGAGCACCTGGCCGGGTTGCGCCACCTGAACAAGGCGACCGCCCGCTTTTCGCACCTCCAGATTAATGACCATCTTCATCGACTCAATTTCCGCGAAAACATCGCCAACGTTCACGTACTCGCCGTCCTTTTTGATAAATTGCAAAAGACGGCCGGCGTTCACCGAACGCAACATGGACGGGTCGTTCTCCTTCTCGAAAATGGTCATCGTTTTTCCAATGCACACTTTGAAGCGCTCGGCCTGAAAAATCAAATTAAAAATAATTTCACTTTACTCTCAATTTCAATCCATTACAAAATTCAGGACGCTTTTTCTAACTATTTCAGGGATTAAAAAGTTCGTAAATGTACTGGTGTAAAGACTGCAGTAATGTGTAGTAAAACATCTCCTTCATATCCCTCAAAATCAACAAACTATATTTTCTTAAATAAATTCAACTCATTGAACTCAATCACCCAAATTCCTAATAAATTTTCACTTACTTCTTCTTCCAAATGGCAGGTATATGCCAAATCCGAGTAAGTGACCAAAAGCGTTCCGTTGCCCAATTCGCGGACTTCAGTGAACGCCTCGCTGCCATTCAAGCAGACCAAAAAGTTAATGGGGCCAAATCGATTCACCAAAACGCCGTATTTGACGTTGTTGTGCACCAATTCGACCTGCCACGTCTCGGTCAACTCCGACTTGGGAAGAATTTGGCCTCTGAAAGCGCAAAACAAGCTTACTGAATAAAAATTTAAAAATGTAAAATAGTCAAAATTCAAAAAATAAACAAATTACCAAAAACAAAAAAAAAATAAAAAAAACCTCTCAAGAGCATTTTGGAATTTAGAAAAGACTTCGGATATTCTGGCATGGCCAATAACCGTAGCTCCGATAGCAATAGCAACGTGAATTGGCAGTTCGGGCATCTTAAAGATAAAGAGTAGATCAGTTTATACATTTTTGTATCCATCCAAATCTTACACTCTGAACTTTGGCGGCAATTCGCGCGTCTAGCCAACCCGTATGAAAGTTGTTGTTCTCGAATTCTTCGTCGTGCAAAAGTCCGACCAAATAATTGACCTGGGAGGTGAATGTGGCCCGCAATTCTAACTCCTTCAACGCACACAAAAGCGCGGAAATTGCCTCGAACCTAAAATGAATAAACTTAACTTATTAAAAAAATTATTTTAGCAACAATGCTTAAAGCTGAAAAAACCAAAATAAACAAAATGAAAACCTCGTGGTACCCTTCGCGAACAAATGACCGAATTGTGAGTCGGCAAATTCGTGAACCTTTCCAGTACTCGCCACCGAGAAATAGCCCCAAACATTTTGGTTGGAGTGGAAGTTGAGCACCTCCACAGAGCCGGAAGATGGACGAAAACCTGAGCAAAAAATTTTTCATAAAAGGCAAGAATAAAAAATTCCCGAAAAAGGTCCAATAATTCAAATTTCTCAACAAAAAATCAAAACAAAAATAAGACGTAAAAATACCTTCAGCCGGATCTTCGCTGGTAATTCGTGCCGCAATGACACAAATGTTCGTATCAGTGCGAACTTGGTCCTCGGGCAATGGACTCGTACCGTAGCGATCCAATCCAAAGAAAAGACGAATCTCCACGATACGGTGAAGTGGAATTCCCATGGCCACTTGTAATTGAACGGCTATAAAAATAACAAAAGTTATAAAATATAATAATAAAATTATAGAACAATAAATAAGAATAAAAGATAAATCAAAAAAGACAAATAAAAATAACAAACTAACCAGGAATGTTGATGTTGGAGACCATTTCTGTGCAAGGATGCTCGACCTGAAGACGCGGATTCAACTCCAAAAAGTAGTATTTTTGTTCCTCCGGCGCGTACATGTATTCTACGGTACCCGCGCTGACGTATCCCACGCGTTTCGCCAAATTCACGGCGTCCTAAGCGGAATTAAAAGTTTAATACGTATAATGATATTGATTTAATCACTTATTTCAAGCAACTTTTGTCAAAATTTTCTAGTAGTGAAATATGCATGTAAATCAGGCAAAGATTAAAGCTTTCATAAAAAATTTTCTCTACCAAACTCTCCTAAGTTCAACAAATACCTGTTCCATTTGGTAGAGAATGTGCTCGGGCACCACGCCAGCCGGCGCTTCTTCGATAATCTTCTGGCAACGTCTCTGGATGGAGCAATCGCGGGTGAAGATCGGCATAACGTTTCCGTACTGATCGCCGATCAATTGCACTTCGATGTGGCGAGCGTTGATCATGCACTTCATCAAAAATATCGGACTTCCCGGGACCTCCGCCTAAACAAAAACAAGGTAAATTTTCAATAGAAATGAAATTATTTAAAAAATCCTACTTAAACTTTTTTATTTTCAATATAGTACCTGAACACGTCGAAAGTTGAGGCGAAATTCTTCGTCAGTGGAGCATTTGCGAATGCCTTTTCCGCCACCGCCCTCCGACGCCTTTATCATCACCGGGTAGGCGATGTTCTTCTCGCGCAAAGCGTTCAAGCCCTCACGCACCGAATTCACGCACGCGCTCATGTAGATGTTCTCGGGCACTGAGACCTCCTCGTCGGCGGTGACGGCCAAATCGTTGACTTGCACCGCGTCCGGCGACGGAGGCGGCACAACGAGGCCAGAGCCAGACCATTCGATCGTGGGAAGTCCCACCGTCTAAAATCAACAAAAATATTTATAATTTAAAAACGATTTAAACGAATTTGTTTAAAAATTATAAGTAAAAAGACGGGAGGCATGCCACACATTAAGCGATTCTTGCAATATTTACGTAAGTTGTAGATTTAAAAATATTAAATTTTTTAATTTAGACTTTTTTATTAATTTGAATTCAAATAAATGTTTTTAGGATAAAGAGAAAAAATTGCAATATTCCCACTGCAACATATTTAGTACCTGAGCGATAATCGTGCTGGCGATTTTGTCGCCGAGCGCGAACATCGCCTTGCCCGGCGGTCCCAAAAACGCGATATTGTGGCGCTTCAGCTCGTCGGGTAGGCGGGGATTCTCGCTGGCGTGTCCCCAGCCCGCCCACACCGCGTCCACTTTGTTGCGCACAGCGTGCTCGACGATCTCGTCGACGTTCGCGTAGTTGTTGGTGTTGGCGCCGGCAGGCGAAAAGACGATGTAGTCCGCCATTTTTAGGTATTCTGAACAAGAAAATCCTCCGTTTGGAAATAATAATAATATTCAATTTTTTGTTTTTGAGCTATTTTTTGATTTATTTTTATTGTTCTCACTGTGGACTTTTTTTTTAATAAACTTCCCACAACAAATCTTTTAAAATACGATCAAACATTTCATTTATCAATAAAAAAATAAAAATTCTCACTATTATCCATCAGTAAATTTAATTTTTCTTTAAATTATTGTAATTTTTAGCTTTCATTTCTTCATTTGGATTTTTATATCGTTGTCTGTCCTCTTTTCCTAGATTCTTTAACAAAAGAACATATTTGTAATATTAATTAATTCGCATTACGATATTACATAACAAAAACTTTTGTTTTGAACTTATTTTGTTTGTTTGTTTTTGCAAAATTTTGCATTTTTTCATTGGAAACATAAAATGCCATAAAATCCTGCAAAGATTTAATCAATTTTAATGCGTTTATCAATGTACAATCAGCAAAAAAATTTCGTGTCACATTTTCCACTTTTCTCATGAAAATTGTCAAAAAAAATTTTTTTGTCCAAAGTCTACGCGTGTTTTCTTGTAGGAGAAAAAGTGGTGCGATTTTTGTGGGTAAAAAAAGATTATTTCAGCAAAATTTTCCAAAAAACATTTTGAGTATGTTCCAGATTTTTTTAGACATTTTCCAACATTTCGCAAAATACATATGTACATCGTTTCGTGAAATTTTTTTTTGAAAATAGATTTTTAATAACACAAAAAAATTACCAAAAATAGAATACCTGCTTTGGATTGAATCTCCTGTTCGGTGGTTAAACAAATAAATTTGATGATGTGATCCTCTTTGAAAAGCTGCATCAATAATTTTCGCATGGATAAAATGCATTTCACCGCAGCTATTCCGTTCGTGGCAACAAGAATCTAGAATTTTTACAAAAACTGCTTGAGTCCAAAATGAAATTTTTCGATACTTTGAATGGAGTCAAAGCGTTCAATACAAATGTATATGGATTATTTCTTTGTAAAAAATGACTGACCTTCTTAATATATCTGGCCTTTGACTTGTCTTCCGCAAAATAGTCGACGAAATTCTCGATGGCCGTAAAGACCTTGTTCTGCTGGTCGACCTGATTGCTGCGACGACCGTCGACCTTACTAACACGGAAAGTCTGCATTGTGGCGGTTGTACCGGATGACATTCCGCTCGTTGATTGCCTATAATATGTACCCATAAAAAATACATATTAAAATGAAAACAAAAGGAGTAAGTAGTTCAAACTTTCTTCAAACTATAACCACAATCACAACAATATTTATTTATATTCATTTTCGGACAAACAAACAACACTTTTAAAAATTTCCAATTTTGGAAAATTTGTCTTCAAACAATAATTTTTTTGGATGTATATTATTGACTAAAAATCATCTTCCCCACATCACACCACCGCAAATATTGATAAGATTTTTTTTACTAAAAAGCATAATTACGCAAAACTAAAAATTCAATTTTTCAAACAAAAATTTACGTTAAATTCGAACTTTCTCTTTAGGAAATCCAGAAAAAAGCCCAAAAAAGGTTTCGAGAAAGAAGAAGATCCCTTCACTCTTTGACACAAAAACTTTTGTCTTTTTCAATAAACTTCACTTTTTTAATTTACCGCAAAAGCAAGTGTTAAATTAGTAAAAAAATCGGTAATAAATGATCATCAAAAACAGGTTTTTAAATTCAAAAGAAAATGCCAACAAAAACCTTAAAGCAACTTCTATTAGTTTGTGATTATCTTGCAAGAACCATTTTTTGAAATCATTTGAAGCGAAAGCGTACGTACGACAGAGAAATCATTAAAAATATAATAAAAAATTATATACTACGTTGATATCATCATCAACTAAACAAAAAAAAGACGATCATTTAATTTCATCGTTCATAATACATTCAAATGTTGATAATATATATTAAAAAAAATCGGAAACCGTCCAGAAATTTTTTGGATAAACGTTTTGTTGGTAAATAATGTAACATTTTTGGAACAATTAACAAATTTTTGAAAAATTGTAACTGAAATTAAACCTTTTTTTCACATAAAAATAGATACAATAAACTTCAAAAAATATATATATCCAATGCACCACTAAAACATATCTGTAAATGAAACGATCGGAAAAGCGATCAAAACATAAGCGAAAAATGAAATAGTTTCACAGCATGCAAAAAAATTCCATAAATACAATAGTTGATTTTAAAGTTTGACATCTTTTAATCCCTTCCTTTCAAACACATATCCTCCCCCCCCCACCACTGTCTTCCACACATCAGAGAACAAAAATGCTTTTTTAAATCAATGGGAAATTTGAATTCCACAACGATACATTTTGTATTTTTCTACAACAAATGTGGCTGATGATGAGATCTGCATTTCAAAATTTCTTTCGTGTTTCGAAGTTTTCCAAATAACAAAAAAATCAAAAACTTCTTACATCAGATGCGTCGATATTCAAGAATAAAAGATATTTCCGATAAATAAGCTAATTTAAATTGTTTGAAATATAAACACAAAAAAGTCCACAAGAGAATAACATTTAAACGGATACACCCGAATTTGCCTCTTGGCGTGAAAATCACACGCACACGCACAAAAATATAATTTTAGCGCAAATATGTTGTACGTACATATACGTGCGCGTACAAAGAAACTTTCTCGTTTATATTTATTCCTTCTTCGATGTGATCTATTTTGCTCCCGCTAGTGTATCCATTTCCTTTACATGTATTCCTACACATTCTCCAAAACATTTGTCGTGTATCTTGCACGAAATTCTCTCTCTCCCATCTCTCCTCCTGCGCAATATATAATAATCGTTCACAACGTTTTTTGAAGCGATCATCATTTCTATACTTTTCATTGTAAATTTATTATCTATTATGATGAATCTGATGTGATTCGCATTCTCGACGACTGCCTTTTTCAATGGCATGTACACCTTCATTCACCCTCCCCCATCCCCGTGTCCACCCGTACGTCAATTCCAAACAAAAGGAAGAGAGGGGTCGGAAGAAATTATTAATCAATTTTGCTAATCTACAATTAAAATCGCAATTTTAACGACTAGCGCAGCATTTTTGGTGGTGAGGGGAAGGCGAATGAAAGGGAAAGAACTGCAAATGTCAAAATTCACTGTGAAAGGAATAAAATCACGCTTCAAACCTGCGCAGAAAATTATTGCATTACACATTGTTGAAAAGTTGAACATTCAACGCTCGAATTAATTTGAGTGTAACTTTTTCGTTGCTCATGCCAAAAAAGACCCGAATTCACAGACAATTTTTTTAAGAAAAGTTTACGCTTTCGCTCAAAAATAAAAAAAACTATTTTTAAGCAATATGTAGTAGAACAAAAAAAAAGATTTTGCCGGAAAAAATGGATTGAATAATCGGTCAAAATATAATAGGAATTTGTGTATGGATTTTTACGATAAATTTAGTGAACTTGAAAGAACATTTTTGCAAACATATTCAAATTCAACTGCTTGTGAACAAAAAAAAGTCGTTGATAGCCTACCACACGTAGCTTTGACACACGAAAAAAGAATATTCATACGCGGTTATAATTAGGAGGGATATGCACATGGAATAAATAAAAAATATCAAATCCTCTTCCACATCGTTTTCGAAAATATTTTTGGGAAAAATATTATCACGCCACTACACACAATCATTCTCGAAAATTGTGCTGTTTTATGAAAAAAATAACTCCAAATTCTTAAAGCGAAATGCTTTGTATTTATACCTACTGATAAGGTAAACGCTGCTGCGAAATGCATCGAAAGGCATTTCTAACCATCTATTTCTTTGATTTTTGTTGTTTCTTCGAGTTCTCGATATTATTCGCCAATAATAAAATTTTCATTATATTTTTGCAGCCAGCCCAAACGTTGCTGACGCAACAAACAGCAGCTCACAGTATGTATTCTCCGCGGTGCCTACATTTCACAGTTATCTACCATCCCTCCTCCTTCCCTCGCCAAATTGTGCTCTTTCCAGAGCGTTGCTCTGGCTCACACCATTTCGAACCGAACAAAAATGTTAACGGCGTTCAAAAATTCTTTTTTGTTGATAATTCTTTCTCTCTCCAGCAATCGCGGAGCAAGAACCACATCGGTCACGTTATTTACAACGAGCCATTCATGAAATTCGAAACGTTAACAATGCAAATTTGATAATGATAACAATGAGGTTAGATTTACGTACTTTCATTTTCTTATATATTCTTTTAGTACGAACGATACGGTTAAATTGCATCGACATTTACCCCAAACTACACACTAATTGTGTTCCAAAGCTAGCAAATTACTTTTGCATACAAATAAAATTGATTTATTTATACATCATTCTTTACGAAACAGCTGTGTGGTAATCATCAGAGTATTTTTAAAATCTAATTTCATTCGCTGTGCCAACACCCCCAATGCGAAGCTTATCAAACGATTATACACAGGCCGGCAGACCAGAATAGCAAATTTTTCAATATTTTTTGGTCTTGAGGGGATAGGTCAGGCACATATGGCATACGCCCACCTCCCGAACATTTTTCGTCTGGGGGAGAGGATGCGCTTATTTCATTCGCCATGCCTCCACCCGAGGATGAGGACATACTTGGAACAAATTAATTGAAAGCTTTTTGCCCAAATATATGTAAATTTTTTGGACTATCTCTTCCGGAATATAAAAATTGACTAGTTAAAAAATGTATTTCCATAAATCTCTTTGCAAAGTAAACAAACTTTGCAAATTTGTAACAATTCCCAACAATTTTTCTTCGACTTTCTTCACATTTGAGGCAAATTTCTACATCATTCACGTGTTTTATTTTGATAACGCCATCTTCTATTCCTGTACTAGTGCTGTGTGTAGTGCACACAAGACAAATTTCAATTTTTTCATATCAATTACACCCCCCCCCTTCCACCTCTTCCTCTACATGAATAAAACAATGATAATTGGTAGATAGAGATCTTTGAATCGCGAAAACTTCACTCACAACAAAGAATTTTTCCTGTTAGAAAACGTAATGCGGGATTTTTGGCAAGCAAATATAAAAGTATAATGAGAAGGTTACAAAAAAATTTTAAAGTTCAAAAACAAATAAACTCAAAAATTCTGAAAGAAAACGTATTCAAGTTTCGCAGTGCATCATTAATACATATACGAAATAAATTTATCTGAAGAACGGAAAAATCAACAAAAACAAATTCTTAAAATTCGCCAAATAAAAGGAAAAAATTAGTCTCCCATGAGAAATGTTTTTGTTTCATTCCTTCGACAGTCTTTTCCTTTCCTGCAACATTTTGTATTAAAAATAAAACCTACATTCCAGTACGCCTCAATTCGACTTACACAATTCGACACAAGAATAATAGCCGCTTTTGGGAAGCTTGATCATAAAACAGCGCGCAGATAATAGTGATACGGCACACGCACGCACACGCTCAAAATTCAAAGTAATACACAAGCGCAAATGCCACAAAAATCAAGCGTGTTTGCGTTGGCGGAGGACATTTTACGCAGAGTTCAAATTGGCGGGGAATGGAAAAATTTTTTTTGGCATGACACAACAACCAACCTGCTCGGCGACGGCATTCGCATATGGCCGTAGTCCGTCTTGCGGTACTCCCACGAGGAGCGCAGTCGGCCCGTCGATGTCGAGCGCGTCGACGCTGCATGCAGTTGGTTTTGGATGAGGTCGGCGCCGAGAAAGTTGTCGGAGATCGTCCTCGGTCTTTTGTTGTTCGCCATTTGTCTGGGGTGTACTTGCTTGTTTTTAGAGGTAAAATAGTCCAAGTTGAAGGCACATCTAAACTATTACACACGTAAGAAAAAATTGACGAAATTTAGAGGGACGATTTTATGGGAATTTTTTGAGTCATACAGAAAAAAAATTTGAGCCATATTTACGGGCATGCTCATTCACTGATATTTCTGGGCTTTATCATGACAAATTTTCAGGAAATGGGAAAAATTCCATTTTTCCGCGATTAAAAATGTCAATTCAAAGCTAATGCCAAACTTTGTCGTTCAAAGTCGCAAACAATTCTCTTTCAAAAATGAAAATATTTTGCGAAAGCATATGTATACTCTTCGCGCTAGGAAAGAAATGGACGACCGTCTTTTAAAAGATTTCAAATCAGTTTGGGATATTTTATTAATACCGAAACGCATTTATTAATAACAATGTCGAACAACAAATAAATTAGAAAAAAAGATTAAAACCAAATTGTCAGAAATGATGAGATTCTATCTCCAGCAAAACAGCTAAGAACATCTCGAAATTTTCCCAAAAATAAGCGAAAGATTTTTAAAGATTAAAGTTAAACATTAAAGCATATACATTCAGACTCATTTGCATACCTAGCAGATATATACAACTTTTTACTCAACGAGAAAAATGATCGAAAAAAACAATAAAACAAAATCGTCACAGCTTCCAGCTTATACAAATAATTTTGCTGATTTATGAGGACAGTGGCGGGCCCAGAAATTTTCCGAGGGTAAGCCAAAAATTTCGATTTTTTATAAACTCATATTTCTGTTTTCAAGGATCGGGGTCAAAAGATAAGTGTGTTTGGAACGCTTTCAAGTTGAGTTTCAAACAGCTCTTTCTTTCTTTTGGCACTTAAAAATTATTAAAAAATTCTTCAAAAAATCTCCATGAGGGCACCCCCCTCCCCCACCTAACCCCCTGGGTCTGCCACTTTTTTGACCCACGTTATCGAATATCAAAGCAATACATAGCCATGGGGTAGGGGCTAAAAAAATAAAAATTGAATATTAATTGGAAAACAAAGCTCCTCTCACATGGCCAAATTTTCTTCAATTATTCCATAAAAAATATTTCTGCGCCCATTGGGGATCAGGGCAGAAACGGCTGTAGTCGTCGGAAAATTTTCACCATCACGGCGGTCTCGCGAAAGCGCGACGTTGCCGGCACGTAGTCGTACAATACTTTGAGCATTCGCGCTTGCTCGATAAAGCTGAGCTGATTGCCGTCGAATTTCTCAAAGTCCTCCGGGCTCATCACTGTCGACTCGAGAATCATGTCCGCCACACAGTCGCCCTGCGAGCTGAAGCTGGAGAAGAAGACGAGCTTCCCCTCGTGGCTGAAGAACGGCTGGAGAAGGCGCTCGGGGCACTAAAACACGTGTCAGAGTCGAAGAAAATGTACAAGTACTCATTAAGGCGGAGGGCGGAAAAATAAGAAAAAGAGGTAGGGCTTACCCGTTCACCGAAGTTGCTTCTGTTGCGATAGCCGAAAGAGCCGGCGTTGGCGAAACCGTCGGAGCGCGTCATCACACCGGACGTCAGATTGTTCGGCATCGACAAATGCCATTGTGAGACTGTCGTGATGAGGCAAGCACGATGATAGTCGAGCACATTCGAATACCTAAACTTTCTTTTCAAATAAAATTAACACAATAAATTTAACCCGCAATCTTTTCATCCTTCACTGCAGAAACAACTTTTTGGCGCTCAAAATTTCTTAGAACTGAGAGGGGTGTCATTCAACGTAGTTTTTGGTGATCTTCAGGTTAGGTCGGCATTTAAAAAATTACAAAAAATTCACGGCTCCTTATCGAAAGTTGAGCCAAAGTTTTTTTAATGCTTTTAAGAATTAAAAAAAAGGGCACAAAAGATGAAACCATTTCTTGTTGTCCTCCTCGCTCCTCGTCTCGAAAATGGTGCACATTTTGAAGCGCCGGAGGCGCTGGAGCGCCTCTCTTTGCGCTGAGCTGGCGTTGAAGGCGCCGTCTTCAAGCGGATTGAAAATCGACGGAAAGCAGAGAACGGTGGAATGGCCTTTGGAGATCCAATAGAACATACACCGGATTATAGGGACCATAGGGAAGCTGAAATTAATTACAAAAATGCTAATTGATTGTTCTTTTTTTCGAAATTTTTCCACACACAAAAGAGACGGGAATTCCGATGGAAAAATAGGGTTAAAAGGTGTATGGGAACATTTTTTCAGGAAAAATATTTTAAAATTAAATTTATAAACCTTACGTTTGAAATCTTTATTTTATTTTTTTTTTAGTTTTCTTTAATATGGTTTTCATGACTGGGAACATTGAATTCCGATTCGCAAACTTACGGAAAATAGGTGGTATTCGTACAACAACAATTGCGATACGCCTTCACCAGCCCAACGCCGTCGATGACGATCGGGCGAAGGAATGGCGAGCTCGACGTGCCTAAATGCGGCAGAAAGTGGCGCTTTTGCTCGTGGGCGACCACCGGCTGGATGGTGTAGTCGTATATGATGGCGCAGCGCGGCAAACGCTTCGGATTTACGCCATCTTCCCCTCCAGGTTTTCCTTCATGCGCTCCACCTTTAAATGTAAAATTTTACGTTTAAAAAATTTCAAAACCAAAAAATTAAAAAAATGAGGAAGACTTCCCTTTAAACAGGAAATTTTACTTGATGAGGAATAAAGAAAAAAATTTCCCTCGTCCTATTGACACCAAAAAATAAAATTTTAATCATTTCCAAGTCATAGATAAATAACTGGTAAAACTGAAACAAATAGCTCATTGTCTTCTGTTACCATTTGATAGTGAAGGAAAGACGTTAAAATTCGAGCTGGAAGCGATTTCGTCGTCGTCATTCACCACTACCAAGTTGTTAACGCTAGCGCTTAGGTTAATTAGATCGGCTAAAACAGAACTTTTTTAATCGATCAGTGGAATTAAAGCATTTAGGAGTGTAATTAGAAGAGTATTTAGCCGAGTATTTATGTAAGGTGAGGAGAGAATATTACCAACTAAGAAAGTTCTTACGATTTTTTAAAGAAAATCGTAGATAAAAATTAAAATTTTTGGGATTTGCCACCCCTCCCAAAATAAAACCGGAAAATTTAATGTAAAATTTTTGATTGCCCTCCCTTTTCCAAAATCCGCCAGCGGCACTGACACGAAACAAGTCGAAAAATCGCGTTAGTATCATAAAATATCCAAATTTTTAAAGCCCACTTGTCTTCCCTCTTCTTAACATTAATGAAAATAATAATAATTTGCCTTCTTCCGCCTCCTTTAATCGCTGAATGAGTTGTTCCGCGTCATCGAACGGGTTCATAGTTTCAATGAACTCTGAAATTAAAAACCCCAAAAATTCGTGTTAAGACATGATAACGAGCTAGGTACGATGAGAGCCGTTTCTTAAAATGAAATTCCGTTTTATGTCAAATGGATTTTTTTGTATGTAGTTGGCGACATGTTACCTTGGTCTCCCCTGTCGTTTTCGACACTTTGACACCCGATTTGGACATTTCCGCCAGAAATGAATATCGAATTCGTGATCATTCTGAATATGACTCAGGAGTGCTAACATTTACGATTTACGGCTTTTTTGGCCCAAAATTTACGATTTACGAAATTTTATTTTCGTAGCACCCCTGGTTTACATATACATATACCATTTATAGCGCACCCACCGGGGTCACTGCACTTTACCCCCCCCAGAATTTCAAAACTTTTTTGATGTTTTCCTACGTATGCGCTGATCACGAATTCGATATTCATTTCTGGCGGAAATTCCAAAAAAGTTCCAAAATCGAGTATCAAAATGTCGAAAACCACAGGGGGACCAAGGTAACATGCGCCTGAGGCTTAGCATAAGCCTAAGGCTCAGCCCTACCTTCCATGGGGTCGCGAACACCTATATGGGAGGAATTTGATTTTGGTCGCGAGGCTAGGGGGTTGAACCTTAGTGCTATAAAAGGGCGGAAAT